>MU864942.1:332410-370504 GCA_033576145.1 Cladorrhinum samala | reverse complement strand
ATTAATATAAAAAAAAAAAACAAAAAAAAAAAAAAAAAAAAAAAAAAAAAAAAAAAAAAAAAAAAAAAAAAAAACAAAAAAAAAAAAAAAAAGACAAAAAAAAAAAAAGACAAAAAAAAAAAAAAGACAAAAAAAAAAAAGACAAAAAAAAAAAAGAACAACAAAAAAAAAAGAACAACAAAAAAAAAAGAACAACAAAAAAAAAAAGAACAACAAAAAAAAAAGAACAACAAAAAAAAAAAAAGACAAAAAAAATGGAGTACTCGGCTTTTAAAGAGCTGTTTTCATTCCGACTTTCAGAAGAAAAGATCATACGGGTTAGAATTTCTCCCACCAAAAAGTTGCCCTGAAAGATCCGAGGTTGAAATAGTGGCTGGCCTAGTAAGAATATAAATATTTGGCGGCTTTTTTAGGTGTTTTTGGGTGTAACATTTAACTGAAATGACCACCCACAGGCTCTGCGGGAAAGTAACTGGTCCTGATCCGGACAGAAGAGAACTATCGAGAATGCTCAGGTTAGTGACGAGATTGTTCCAAAAAAAGAACCGCCCATTTGAAAATGAGAGTCTTTTCACACCGTAGTGAAATGACGCTCTCTTGAAAATAACCCCATGGCTGCTAAGACTACAGCCCGTGTCTGCATGTTACGGGCGTACAGTAGGTACGCCGTACTTGTCCAGTACGTGCGCAGGCAAGTATGTGCGAGGACGGACCGCCTGTGTTTGACGTACATGCGCCGTACGTACGGCACCTTATTTTAATCAATCAATCAAGATACGTTTTCACAACTCATCATTTGCGTACACGCACAGTATTCGCGGCTACGCCCCAAGGTCTTCCATTTCATGCAAGGAGAATCTCAAGAAAACCATACGGTATCATTAACGTCTTCGACATAAGCTTTTTCTGGTCAAAGGGGAACATGACGCACCTCGAATTGGTCAAGTCTGTGAATTGGCTTCCCCTTGCAGTTTTGTATCATCGGTTGGCTCCCAGACGGGCCACCTTGTGGACTGACTGTCCTGGGCGATGCTGTCAAGGGTACTGGTCACCTATCGCGGCACCCCAGCCAACGGGGGCTCAGACGCGCAGACTGAGTATAGGTGTCCCTCTGGTCCAGAGGAGCCAGAGGGGAGCCTGGGCTGCTTAAATAATGGGCAGTTTTTTGACCTGCCCAGGTCATTATAGGGGCGCTTAACTGGTACCGAAGGAGTTGCCGGATAATGCCGACGAGTTGAGGCTGGTGAGTGATGTCATTCTCTTGTATTTGCGGGCCTCCCTCTTGGACAGGGGGCGGGTAGGAGGGGTCGGCGGCGGTTCAGGAGAAGGACTCGGAGCGGGTGCTGGTTCTAAGAACCAACAGAGATCTGGGTGCTGACTTTCGGTTGATTCTGCAAACACTCGGATGCGGGCCATGCGACGACGGCCGAAAAGCTCGGGGAAGGCCGGCAACATCCGGGCTGGACCTTTGCCATGGTCGGAAGCTAGGAGGGCAAAGAATCGATCATCGCCGGCCTCGACATCGGCCTCGGTGGAGCCGGCGGGAAGGTGGGAGAAGATACTCTTTATGATACCTTGTGTGACCTGGTGTGGCCAGTAAGCCTGTTGACCACAGAAAGGTAGGGTTGTTTCATTCCACCACGTACCTCATTGGAGATTGTTAGTCTCCAGATGGTTTCCAGACCCTCCATCGTGCCTCGGCTGTGCCTCATCGCCCGGACACAACATTCGGCCATTGCGTCAGACCAAAACAGCCGATGGCCACTATGGAAGTAGGTGTCCCGTCTCGAAAAATTACTTATACAGAGAATCGAGTTTCCATCAGCGTGCACGTAATTCTCAAAAATCCTTTGTGGGGCCTCGCTGCTGGTGGTGGTGTTGGCTACGTGCATGAAGAAATATCCATCTACCGGCGTGCCGCAACTCTCTAAACGCGGCATTTGATGATGAAGTACTCCTGGCATTGCAAGTGGCTCGGTATTGGCATAGTAACCTCGAGATTCGAGATTGGGTAGCAGCCCATTATTGCCGCGTTGGACGGCCCTCGACGTGCTCTTCATAGATCTGCCGCCCTTTTTCGATCATGGCCCTGTTGGCCTCGTAGAAAGGGGATGTCATGGCGATGAGAACCAAACACAAACAAACTCAAGGATCTTTCGGTAGAGAGACGATTACGAAGACGACGCATTACATACCTAAACATGCCCAGCACACGGCATGACGAAGAAACAATCTTGGGACCCAGTATTGATCCATGATGCACAGTTCTTGCCGTTCTCTCCGACATGAAGCCTGTTGTACCTCCCCCAAATGTTAGCCATATAGACACAGTCAGGTTAAGATCTAGTGCGGCAGGCGCTTATTCCGCATTGACACTCATGGCCTTGAAGTTCTGCCAAGCAGGAAGCAGTTGAGTTGTTCATATCTGATTATCAAGCTTCCTCACTGAGACCACCCACATTTTTATTTTTTTTAACACACGAAATTGCTGGGAATAAGCTAAATAATCGCCGAGGCCAACTGTCGGACGCCGAAAGCATCACAATCACATTAGGAAGGAGAAAAAGTGGGAAATCATAACTTCAGTTTTTATATTACCTCTACAACGCGTGGAAGAACAAACAATCATCATGGTGTTAAAGAGACTCTAATTTTTCTTCTCACTTATTAAATATTAGCGGTATGTATTTATTCTGCAAGTTTGATGCTTTCCGCCTAATCACAGCAATCACACACTCCCTCCCATGACAGACTCAAATGCCCGCTCCCTCTCTCGCTGCAACGCCACTCTAGCCTCCTGCATTTCCCTCTCCTTTGTCTGGAGCGATGTTCGGACCTCGGCCTCCCTCTTGGCGGCATCAGCCAGCAGGCCATCCATCACCGAGGCCGCCCGGACCACCGATTGCTTAGACCGCTTGATCTCTTCGTGAAAGGCCATGTCGGTAAAGATGTTGTCGAAAAAGACATCCATCATCAGGTTCCCCTGATTGATACTAACATCAGGCAGGTCCCCCACGTGTGGACTCATCCTCTTGGCCTGCAGCACCAGCATCTGCGCGGCCATGGCCTCGGCCTCGGCCCTGTGGAGCGCGTTCCGCTCCATCATGTCGGTAAACGAGCCGCCGCCAAACATGTCGCGCCTCGAGTGGGAGAGCGCCTCCTCTATGGCGCTCAGAGAGTGGCCCATGCGCTGCTGGGCTTCCCGCAGTATCCGCACGGCGTGCGACTCGGCTTCCAGCGCGGTCCTCGCCTCGTGGTACGCCTGCATGGCGGCGTTGCAAATCTGCTCCTTCTCGTCCTCTGCTGGGAAGCCAGGAGTGGTGCCGGCAAAGATGGAGCTGTACAGATTGTCAAGCTCGGTTTGCATCTCGTTGTGCCGGCGCACCTGGGCCTCGAGATTCTCTGCGACATTCCGGGCGGCCGACAGCTGGTCCTTGACGTCTCTGCTGATTGCCGTCTCGCGCTGTTCTTCCTGGAGGGCCTCAAAGTACTCGGTTTCCTCCTTGGCGGCCTTGGCGGAAAACTTGTCGGACTTGCCCGTGGCCTTGTATGCGAAGCGGCGGAGGACGGAATCGCGGTACTTCTCGTGGTCTTTGAATTCCTTCTGCCGCTTGCGGCCGACGGCTGCGAGGCGCTTGTCCGACTCTGCGACCTCGCGCTCCAGGTCGGCGATGAGACGGCGCTGCTGGTCGAGACTGGGTTTGGCATGGTCGGTTTCGGTCAGCACTCGCAGGAGCTCGGTATTCTTGGCCGAGGCCTGTCGGATTTTGTCCTTGACAGACGCCAATGCGCTGCTTTGGGGGAGTGATTCTGAATAGGCGGGGGGGAGGGTAGCCATGGTGAGGGAAAAGATGCCAAAATTCAAAGGCAGGTATGGTTAGTGGAAGGTAATTAATGCTATTGCCCTGTCGGATGGGGGGAATGCAACTTGCAAAAAATTACCTGCAAGCGAGGATCGGGTAGGTAGTTACTGCCATTAAATATACCTATGTTGGCGCCTCGGTTTCCTTATTATGCCTTCGAGTTTGCCTTAACTCTTGGAATCCGAGTGCTGACATGGATGGGTGGGTGTACCGTACTCACTGCACTGTACTGTAGATACCGTGCATTCAACATATGACGACGGCAAAGAGGTACCTACCTGGTAAGGCAACCTGTCGCGGCGGAGCTACGTCACTCCACAATTGACCGCACGAGGCGCACTCCCGTCCCGCCTCTGTGCCGCTCGCTGTGGCACGCGAGCGGCAGGAACCCCAGACAAGGTAGGTAGGTGCCTGACTGAGGGAGGGGCATATTTGCGGGGCGTGTTGGATCATTTTGCCTGGGCGTTGATGTCACGGGCAAAAAAATGCTCCGCCACAGCACTCAGATTTCGTCTCTCATTTCTTACTTTCCATGTTATCCCCGAACCAACAACTGGACAATCGAGTCTTTTTTTTCCCCCCAGACGGTGCCCAAATTGGGGGGATTGTAATTCCCCGATTACCCTATGACGACCTTTTGCCAAGACTCTTTTTTTTTTTAGCTGCCCCGTCCATGCCCCGTTCAGACCCGTACTGGTCGTTGGGCTGCGGGGGGCTCCCCCCAACCAACTTGAGGATTCGTTAGCTCAACGGGAGCGGATGCAGTCTCTTCTTAACTTGCCTAGCATCTCCTGCAAAATGGGCGGGGGAGCGAAAAAGACGATTGGATGTTTCCATCACGTCTCGCATTCTCCAGACACGTGGCTCCCAAAGCGGGTTCAGTCACGGCAGGGGGGCCCTCGGGCCTTATGCTTGCCCAAGAATATATATTTAAAAAGGGAGAATCCTTCACGGCCTAGAACAGAGGGCGGACGCAACCCGTCTGCGTGATTTCTTGTCAAGCATTTACCATGGCTGCGCGCGTCTTTTTGTGAGTGACGACTTTTTGCACAAACCTGCCATACATGATGGTGCGTCTCCCGGGTATTAACTAGCCGAAGCGTCGGAGCTACGGGCCACATCGGCGCCGCCCTTCTCGAGATCCTCAGGGCCGCCTACCCCGAGCTCAGCATCGTCGCGATTGTCCGCTCGAGCAGCGATGCAAAAGCCATCAACGAAGCCTACAACGGCACCGTCGAGCCTCTGCTGGGCTCCCTCGACGACTTCTTGCTGCTCAAGAAGCAAGCGTCCGAAGCCCAGATTGTCATTAGTACGTTTGTCTCCCCCCCCTTCGCTTGGCTCTCCTCCGCTAGCCCCGTTAATTAACTGCTAACCACACCCCAAGACTGTGCGCCCGACATGGGTCTCGATCTGGGATTGAGCGCCATCCTTTCCGGCCTCTCGTTGTCGGGCCACGACCGGCGCTTCTACATCCACACTTCGGGCGCCTCCCGCACCTGGGTTGCCCCGGACCCCACCCACCCCGGCAGCCGCATCTGGCACGACATCACCGACGTGCGCTCCCTTCCGCCCACCGCCACCCACGCCGTCACCGACATTATGGTCCAATCCGCCAACACGGCCTCGGTCCACACGGCCATCGTCTCCCCTTCGTTCGTGGTCGGCAAATCCCCGAGCAAAACGCACAAACCTCCGATCATCTTCCCCGACTGGATGCACGTCACCCGAGCGGCGGGGAGCGGGTGGACCATCGGGCCCGGAGCCAACCACACCACCTTCGTCGACACGCAGGATCTGGCCAACCTCTACCTCCTGCTGGTCAAGGACGCTCTTTCGATAATCCGAGACGGCGAACCCGCAGCAGTCAGGCCGGAAGTCTGGGGCCCGGAAGCCTACTTTTTCGGCGACACTCTCGAGATTTCCTTGCGGGAATTCACCGAGAAGCACCTGCTGCCGGCCCTGAAGCGGAACGGAGCGGGGCACTGGGTGCAAGACGGAGAGGGAGGAGGAATCAAGGAGCTGATGCTGGAGGATGTTGTCGACTGCATCATGACGCGGGTGGGCGGGACAGAGGGAGCAAATTTGTGGAGCAGACACATCGCCGAGGGGTTTGGGATTTCGATGAGGGTCAGAGGGCGGAGGGGGAGGGAGTACCTTGGCTGGAAGACTAGCGATGGGGTTGACTTGGATGAGGCCGTAAGGGCCACTGTTGACGAGATTAAAAGAGCGGGAGGCGGAGTGAATAGTGTGTGCGAATGAAGTCTCGGTGGATATTTACAGCCTGCCTACCTTTTGCTTTTGAGGGTCAAGACATGTGTGTGTTGTTCGAAACAGAAAAAAAAAAAGGGGGGGGAGGGGGGAGTTTATAATTGTTATCTTGAACTCAAGAGCTCTCTCAAAGGTTGCCGGAATTATTACCGTATAATTTTACCTACGCACCGAGAGACATGGCCGACGCATAAAATTATGTATGTACCTGTACTAGATGGGTATAAATTAGTCCGCTCAGGTGCGCTAGCATCCTGGTTCGGTGGCTTGCCCATTCTGCTTGTCTGTGCCGACACATCATCCGATGCTTGGCCGCCTTGACCGCAGTGGCTAGGGGTCCTGCGGGGGCCCACCCCATGCTTAACATCGTGACCCTTGGTTTTTGCCAAGAAGGAAAAAAACAAAAGCGCGTTGAGACCTGATGCAGCTTTTGCTTTCTAACAATTAATCTCCACGTGCAGGATGCATTTCCATCTCGAGGTACCTACCGCACCTGCGCGTTCGTTTCCTGGCTTGACGCAATGACGGCCCATTCCAAGGGCATCTTGTCATCCAGTGACGGTCCCATCGTGCTCGCCCTGCTTGGCGTCTTTGCGTGCGTTGTCATTTTCGTTTTCACCTTCAGGAGCCGGAGAAAGAATGGTCCACCTTCTCTCCCTGACAAGATCCCCTTCGTTTCCAACACCTACTTCTTCCTCCTGCATACTTCGAAATTCTTCCGTAAAACAAGGTAAATTTGCCAGTTTCAAACTTTCCCCGGCCCCACTGAATATAGGTACCTATTGTTAGTAGGTAGGTACCCATTTTGGTAATTACATGTTGACCTTTTTATTTTATTTTTTTTACCTTTTTTGGAACACAGGGAAGCGCTCGGCAACAAGACCTTGGCAAAATGGCACCTTGGCCGGAGGACTGTGTACATCATCAACGGCCAGAAGAACGTACAATCCTTGCTTCGCGCCAGCCCCCACGTCGACTCCGAAGCCTTCATGCTCGTGGCCATGAGGAATTCATGGAACATTCCCGAGGCCGACGTGCAGAGGTTCGTCCGGGATAAGTCTGGCCGCCTCAAGACGCCGAACCCCGGCACCGACTCTGTCCGGTACTCGCAGAGGTACTGGGCAAACGTCCGCCGCCTTTACGACGACTATCTGGCCAAGCCTCGCCATGCCGCCGCGCTCGCCACCAAGTTTATCCAGGTGTTCAGCAAGAGGCTCGATGCATTTCCGCTCGGCGAGTGGGCGGCAACGTCCGTTTTCGCCTTTATCAAGGATCACATGAGCGAGGCGGCCATCACGTCCCTCCAGGGATCCCGGAGGTTGATTGTGGCCCCCGATACCGCCGAGCTCTACCGCGAGTACGAGCGCCACGCCTTCCGCCTTCTCTGGGGAGTCCCGCGGCTGCTCATCCCCGAGGCCTACAGGGCCATGGATGAATTCCACGCATCTTCTGAAAAGTACCTGCAATCGGCGTGGAAGAACTTCGAGTGGGACGGACCCGATGCCGAGTCGGACTGGGAACCTCACTTTGGATCCCGCTTCTCCCGGGAACTCGCCAGGTGGATCAAGGAGAGCGGGCTTAGCCAGCAGGCCGCCAACGGCTTCTTCTCTGCGATTCTGCTGCAGCTGAACGCCGACGCCGTGCCCATCACCGCCTGGATGCTCATGCACCTGATTAGAGACCAGGAGCTTTTCCTGGCCGTCCGCGACGAGGTGATGGGAGTCTTCTCGACCGACCCGTCCTCGACGCGCTTGAATCCCATGCTCGATCGCGCCAAGCTGGTGAAGCTTCCGCTGCTGCAGGCCGTCTACGCCGAGACGCTGCGCCTCCACGTTTCCTTCATCGCGATGAGGCAGACCAAATCCGATCTCGACTTTGACGGGCGCAAAATCGACAAGGGCTCCTGGGTGCAGGCAGTCACGGCCATCTCACATCTCGACGAGGCCGCCTGGGCCCGAGACGGCCATCCGGCTTCCGAGTTTTGGCCCGGGCGGCATCTTACCTATCGCCAAGAAAGGGACGAGTACGGGAAGCTCCGACAAGTTGTCGAGTTTTCACTTTCGGATAGCGCTGGCGCATTTTTCCCGTTTGGTATGACCTCTTTTATTCTTTCTTTCTCCCATCCTTGCTTTCTTTTCAAATGTACATACTTGCTAACCGGATGATGGCCCATCAAAAAAGGGGGCGGAACGGGAATATGTCCGGGGAGAAACTTTGCGAAGCAGGAGATACTGATGGCTTGTGCTGTTATTATTGCCAAGTTCGACATTGAGCCCGTCGAGTGGATCAACCACGACGGCAGTCCTTCTGAGAGGGAGGCACGAGAAGATGAGAAATATTCCGGAACGGGCTCCATGTTGCCTGACCGCGACATGAAGATTTTATGGAAGAGACTGTGGTAGGAATGTTAAAAAAAAAAAAAAAGACATCTGGTATGTCAGGTAAGTAAGATTTATGCATGAATGCCACATGCGTTGGAGAAGATCTTGGTAAAGTACACGAGGGCTGACTGAATAGGAGGGAATATAGGTGGTAATGAATTAGGGAAGCGTTTTGGTCAAAAATTTGACGAATCACTTCTCTTGTCCCTATTTATGTACTGATGTTATGGCTATCTCTTTTTAATAATAATTCCTTTCACTTTCTCGCCTCCACGTGTTACATTCTCGGTTCAACAATTACCTGGGAAAGGTGGGTAAACAATATATAGTTGCCAACGCAGACGTAGATAATCTCTTGTTCGCTTCAAAGACAGCATACATCGATACGGAAAGTGGGTAAAATGGCGAATTAACGTGATTACAACCTGAATTCTTTTTGCGAAGAACAAGAACTAGATATCTCGGCGCCAGCTTTTGCGCCCTGAGTGCACAGGCCCGCTCTCGGCACACCTCACACGTTCTCGCGCTTTTGCACCTCTCTTGTCGAAAAAGAATTCGCTTTGTTTTGCTTTCGTTTTCACTCCAACCCAACCTCTGCGAGCGCGTGATGTCAAACTTCCCTCAGTCTAAATCCCCTCCCGCCATCAAATTTGGAGTCTCGGAATCACGCATCACCATCTGGATAGTATCTACGTACCTATCTAGTACCTAGATAGTTATCAGTAAGCCAGACACGCAAAGTGAAGCTCAAGACAAATAGAAAGAACTGACATTCTTTGTTACCATGTTTTAGCTTTCTCAGTACACCATCTACCCACCCTCCTACTTCACCTACCTAGACACCACTCGCCGGAAGCTCCCAAAAGGTTCGCTCGGACCGTGACGCAAAAACATGAACATGTCGACCTTTCCCACCAGGTAAGTAATCTAGGTACCTACTTACTGTGTCACCAACCTATTCCCTATCCCACCCACCACCTTACCTACCTTACCTAGTACCTACACTAGATAACAACCCAATCCCCATTAACGCCTTACTAATGAATGTCTCAGCAACATCACCTACCCGCAGCCCTGCCGCCGCAAGCAGCTCCACGACCCAAGCCTCGACTGCCCCGTCAAGGCGCTCCGCACCGCGGGCGAGCAAAAAGTCCACGACGGCACCCACCACAACATCTACGACGCCGGCGACCCCAACGCCCGGACGACGAGCGAGTACTGGCTCAACCGCACGCCCCACGCGGGGCTCGAGTACGTCGTCAGGCTCGAGCTCGGAAAGCTCCTCGACACGGCCGAGAAGGTCGAGAGGCTCCTCGACCGGCTCGTGGGCTCGTGCAAGCTGGACTGGTGGCTGGTCCCCCGCGCGGCGCAGGCGGCGAGGAGCCGGGGCGTGGACCCCGCCGCGTTCGAGCCGTGGGACAGGAAGAAGCCCGAGGTGGTCGAGATGCTGATCGAGCTGAGGAACCAGCAGAGGGCGTGGGAGGAGGCCGAGCGCGAGGTCGCCGAGGTCTTGGAGCAGATCGTCGAGATGAACCCCCCCGGTGAGGTTTCGTTTGAGAGCCCGCGGGGGCGGCCGTCCGTGTCGCGTGGAGGATTTGAGTCGGGATCCCCGAGCAAACTGGCTGGCACCGCGACCCAGGAGTCGACTGTGTAAGGTAACGTGCGCGCTGGGTATTAGGAAGTTAGTAGTACCTTAGGTATGCCGTCTCGCAGTCCAACCTGATGCTCGCTAAAAAAAAAAAAAAAAAAAAAAAAAAAATCATGGATAGCAGGAGATGATTGAGTTGCGCTAGTCTAGTAGGTGTCATGGTTGCACAACAAATAAATAAACCCAAAAGTAAAGGGGTCAAAATATTTTCACAAAAGGGGGGCATTATATGGGCATGTGGGTGCTCAATGCTCAGCAGTCATACCTAGGTACCTAATCATACCTATTCAACACGCTGGTTCACTTCATACATGGATCGACAGTACTGTTTTCCTCGCATCATGCTTATGACTTCGCGAAATAAAAGAAGAAGAAAAAAAAAAGGGAGGGGGGTGTTTGGTAGGTAGCTAAGGTAACAAAAACAATAAAGCCAAAACGGCCAACAAAGAACAAGAGTACACCACGAATTCTAATTCATGTTTTATTTTGTTGTGTAAAAAGCCCAAGCTAATACTTTCGTGAACCATAATTCCGCTCTGTTTTTTCCATCCCACAATGCTCAAGGCAGCTAAAGAGTGGTGTGATAGAACCACACCGACTTCTCTTCTTTTCCTTTTTTTTTTTTTTTTTTTTTTTTTTTGGAGATCACAAGGCCAAATATAAAAGTCCTCAAAGATCTAGTTCCCTACTGACTGGAAATGTCTTCTCTATTCAGTCGTCCGTTGAATATTCGGTCCTAATCCAGATCTCATCCATCCCGCGCCAATCTTTCAAAAGCCCAGTGCTCCGTTCATCGTCCGCATGACCTTTCAATGATGGCCTCGAAGCAATCCGTCACATTAAACTCGCTCCGCCCCCGGTCCCCATACAGCCGCAGCATGTTGGCTAGCCGGGTCCGGAACCAATGATTACCCGAATACAGCGCAGACCTGTCCAGGTAATCCAGGATCGACATGCCGGCGTGAGAACCCCGAGGTGGGCGACGGCGAGTGCCCAGTTCCGGCCCATCCGGCAGAGCTCTGGAGTTGGGATCGACGCCCTCCCCGGCAATGACCCCGAGACAATACGCCCACCGATCGATACTCTGCTGCACTAGCTCGGGGTCTCGGCATCTCAGCCTCTTTTCGTTGCCCGGAAGTTTGCGGCCCTTATGCAAGCATGTGCACGGCGCGCCTGATCCCCAGAGCCAGTCGTCACCTTCTTCCGTAGGGCTCTCTTTGTGCTGCGGGCAGACACGTCGATTCGCTTTTTGCTGTTTGCAAAACAGCAAACAGACGCGGTCGACGTAGTGGAGCAGGTCAATCAGCAGCTCCTTGTAAACGTCAATCCCATCCCGCAGCTCAGCGTCGCGCATCGCCCTGATGGCCGGGTGCTGGAGGAGACTGCGCAGCACTGTCGGGAGCAGACGTCGGGAAGCTTCCTGCAGGTACAGCGATCTGCACTCTGGCGTCATCGTGTCTGTGCTCCTGTTCAGCAATATCTCGAGACACCCTGCCATTTCCTTGTCCTCCGAGGTGTGTCGGATGGCTAGCTTGATTGGGTTTTTGCAGTTGCCAACCGTCCCTGCTTTTCGGTAAGCAACCATGTGGTCTCTCCACCTCGAGATGGACGGATCCGCGTGCTGCTTGACAGGGCGGCCGTCTAGCTTCATGGACTCATCCGGGACGTGGACCGGCGCTCCGTGCGCAATCAGCCTGTCCAAGATGAGCCTCTGCTGATCGTGAAGCGCCAGCAGCACCGCCTGGGGTCGGACCTTGAGCCCCTTCGCAAGCTCGATGACCTGGGTCACCAAACGGAAATCTCTAGCCAGCACGGCCAGCTCGAGTACGGCGGACCCGAGCTGGACAGGCTCGCTCCCAAAAACACTGCCCAGATGCTCGAGGCAGCGTTCCTCCTTGAACAAGTCAGCTGGAACGCCCAAGTCCCAGATAGTCCTTGCGACGTCCACCTTTGCGAAGCGGAGCGGCCAAAGCAGTGCGGACGGGTGTGGCGTCTCCGGCACCAGATGTGACCGTCCGAAGCTCTCTTCAAGAAACTGCAGCGCGAAGGCGAATCGTGGCGAGTCGCGACCGTCTCTGACGCCAACCTGTCACGCCCACTCATACATCCACTGGATCTGGGCGTCAGGTATCGGCCGGAAATTCCGACCTTGTTCGTTAAACACCAGCCGGCAAGAGGGAAACTCTCCGCTGAAAAACAGGTGCTGAGCTGCCGACCATGACAGCTTCGTCAAGTCGTCCCCGCCATCGCCAAATGTCGCATCAAGGGGTGCGAGCGGATCGGCGCCGTGCTTCAGATACAGTCCTACCATTCTTGCCTTTTGTTGCGGCGCCAACTTTGTACCCCAAAACCCTACATTCGTCATCATGTACCAGGCCCCTTCGTCTCTGAAGACGCGCCACCTGATTTTTCGTTCTACTGTAAGCAAAGACCACGGCGTATCTCCATACTGGTTGACAAGGTTGACGTCTGCCCCATGTTCCAGCAGTTGTTTTACGCAGCACTCGAGTCCTGAGCAGTGTTTTGAATCCAGGTCTTCGTCGGGTTCCATCGAATGTGAGGAAAACAGCAGCGCGGTGAGGCTAAAGTCGGTAACATGTCTGACTGGATGATAATTTTCGATGCTGACGGGGCAACCTACGCCGAAACACGTGGCTGCCGCGAGAGGGGAAATGCCATGGGCGTCTGCTAGATTTACCGCCACGCCGGCCCTTATCAGAGCAGCGACAATACCACCCAAGCTGTCCAGAGCGCATCAGCACAATTGGCCTTGGGTTCCAAAATACCGTGATATCATATTCTTGGGGGAGGGAAACTCACTGGCTTGCTGCTGCCACCACAAGTGGCGGCCTTTGACTGTTTGACCCATCTGGACCAAGATCGGCGCCACGCTCTATCAACATGGCGACCAGATCCTGCCTGTTGGAGCGAGAGGGATGCGTTGAACGACTGGACCCGTCGACCGAGTCATACGTATCTAGCTCATGCTGGTGTTCACTCACTCCCCGGTGGCAACAAATATCAATGGGCCGCCGCCCAAAGAGACCGTGACTGGGTGTCCATTGCCCCGGAAGGACCTGGCGCAGCGGACAAGAGTCATAATCGCCTCGGCGCTGATCAAACTTGCACTGCGCGTTCACGTCGGCCCCGCGTCGAACAAGCCGCATGGCCCTTTTCCACTTTCCTTGAATACAAGCAGAGATAAGAGGCGTGTAGCCGTGGTCGCTCACACTGTCGATCGACACTCCGTGCTGCAGCAACAGATCGATTACAGGCCCTACCAAGCCATTGCGTTGTTAGCAAGTTCTGCTTTACAGAATCACCGAAGCAATTGAGCCCCTACATTGGTCCCGGAATATCGCTTCCCAGATTGGGGATACGCCTTTATGGTTGACAAAATTTACACTCGCCTCGGGCTCTTGATCTAGCAATAGACGGACGATGTCTTTCCGGCCCAGGCGACACGCAATATGCAGAGCACTGTCACGGTCCATGCCCAGGTCTCCGCACTTGATACGCGTGTCGGACCCTGCACGCAAGAGCAGCTGGACGATGCGCAAGACTTGCTTGCCAGTCAGTCGGCTCGGGCAATCCAGGGCCAGATGGAGCGGCGTTCCGTCACCGCCAAACTGGAGACCCCTGGACTCTTGTCGGACAATACCGGGGCAGCGGTCAATCATGAGTTCCAGCAGTTCGACATGCCCAGCAACGACGGCGAAGTGGACGGGCGAAGCATGTCCCCGACACTGAAGCTGGGCCATATGGACGTGCGGGCAGGTTGGGCCTGGACAGACCACACCGCCGAGGGACATGTTCCGGTAGAGACGCCCAGGCGACCAATAGGAACATTCGGGCGGTATGTGATCATCCGGCACCAACATTGACCAGCGGGGTGTCCTCCAATCGAAGCGGACAGACTGCATCAGAGTTTCCCCGGCTGCGAAAAGCCTCTTCATGGTGCCTTCGCGGCCATGCTGGGCCGCCCAATAGACGAGAAGCGGGTGTTTCCGCACCACATCCCGATACAGGAGCGGCATCGCGCAGTCGTAGAACTGCCTGCTCGTGCGGGCCAAGGCTGCCAGCGCAGCGTCGACTTGCGTATACGGCTTCCGCTGCTCTGAAGACACATGCTCGAGAATCACGTCCCTGATCTCGACGGGGAGCTCTGAAATGTGTGGCCGAGGCCGAGGCAGGAGCGGCGGAGATCCCAATGATCGATGCATGATGGTGAGTGTCGAGAGGTTTTGAGGATAGGTCTTTGAGATGTCGAATGGATTAATTAAAAAAGGAATTGTTATTCCTGGATATTGTAAGCTCGGTGGCGATGAAAGGCGTACGAGGATGAGTTGGGGAACCTGAAGTTAGAGGCTGCTTGTGAGGGAGGGAATTCTGGGACCGAAGGTCTTGATAGAGAAAAGAATTGCGGCAAGGTTTTTCCAAAAAAAAAACTCAAAAAGTTTTTTCAATTTTTTTTTATTAAAAAAAAAATAAGTTTGAGTAACCCTGTGAATAACAACTGTCAGGTAAATTTTTAGTTATTGATGCTGACCGAAGCTAAAGTTTACAGAAATTCACAACTATTTTTGCAGTAACAAAGTTTTCTTCCGCTGGGGAAACCTAAAAAGACACCAAGTCCCATGTAACCTGATGCAGATTCATATTCGACAGATATACTGCATTTGATGAGTCTAAAAATTTGGGTGATGAAGACATGACTTTATCACAAATTCCCAAAAAAAACGGTATAATTGATGCAGTGTTTTGAAGCCCTTTCCAAAATAACCATAGTCATCTCTGCAAGTCGAGCACTCAAGTAAGGTACCTAATCATGGTCCCCACAGCTACCAGAGAGAGAGAACCCCGAACCTTCTCAGCCCGCCCCCATTCGATCTCCGGTCCCTCAGACACAGCATGGCTGGCTCGACCCACGGATGAACCCCGACATGTCACTCACAATCTCCGATATGCATCCATCCCAAAACCCCACCGGACCTGAAGGCGCTTCCTGGGTACCTTACCCACCCCCTTGAGGCACACATTTCATCATCCTCGGCGAGCAAAATAAGCAACGGCTTATCCACTCTTCCCAGACTCTGCGTTTAAATCGTCATCATCGTGTCTTCCATAAACTCGACAAGTACGCCTTCCACAGAACCTACAACTGGGATTATCCGGGCCCTTTCTTACTTTGTAACGCCCACTTCTGCAGCAACCACCACCTGTAGGAACCGCCAGACGCCCGGCAATAAGAAAAAATGTGGCTCGAAAAACCCTCTTTTTTCCTCTCATTTTTTTCCTTGTCCACCCCTTCCTTCTCTATCAACTTCTTTACAATGTTGACATTTTGTCCCGACTTTTATTATCGATCACAAAAGCAGGCTGCCTCCCCATCCGACAAGGGACTCGCGAGGATGAATCAGTCCGTCCCCGGGATAAGAGTAGGTACTCTTTAGATCCGTCTACTCCAAGTAATGCTGCCACCCTTGCATTCAATATTAGCTTCGCCTTGCTTAGATCTCGAATAGAGAGAGGGCAGTTTTTTTTTTTTTTTTTTTTTTTTTTTTAAACTTTAGCGAAAATGTGACTCACGTTGGTTATGGCGCTCCGAGGAGGAGATGCTTTTGTATTATATGTAGTGTACCTTCAAGTTGTTTACATGATCAGGGGCAGATCAAACATTGACCAATCAGGAGTCGGTAAAATCGGGTAGCAACCAATATGAAGATTGAGCGCAAGGGTTGTTGTATCACGGACGTTATTAACCATGCTCACCAACACACCCCTGAGGGCTCATACACTGGTATAAATAGCACTGCTGAATCGAAAGATCAATCACCAATGATCTGTACACAAAAAGGCGCCAATTGCTCCTTGCGGTAATGAATACTTTCAATCTCAAGAAATCTGCACAGAGGACAATCGGTGAAAATTGATCATCTTCACAGTACATTACTGGTCTCTCCCAGAGCAGTCGGTTTCCATCATTGACCAGCATATCGAGGCTCACTGACTTCAAAAGCTCTACCTGCCTTGTTCCCTCAAACAATCCACTGGCGCACCTGGGGCACAGGAAAGCTGTGGCGGGCAGCCTGCCATCTTCTCTCTGCCAAAATCCAATTTCGACTTGTCCATTTGACTTTACCAGCTACTTTGCCTTCCATCATCAGGCAGCTCCATTCCCGTGTTGCGGCTGACTGTATCGGTTCCTTATTTGCGACTTGAAACCCTCGAAAAGTGGCGCCCCCCCCCCCTTTTTTCTCGAACTTGTACTCGACCAGATTGTCGGACTTGAGACCAAGATCAATAAATCGCTTGGTTCATTTTTGCGGGTCACTATCATCAGGTTTACAATTAATCACGTTTCGGGGAGCAAAAGCGACGAAACTTGCGCATCAGAGATGAACCTCGACCTCCATAAATAAATGTCGGTTGCGGCATCCTCGAACCACTGCATCACTGATGACCGTTGATGAAATTAGTCTCCCTTAATGCCAGTTGCCCTTTCGCCCGGGGGTTTTATCCATATTGATTCAGGTAGGCTTCATTCGTTTTCTCTCATTCATTCTTGAATTGTTGAAAATGTTTCAATGAGACTTTGTTAAATCGTCCCTGGGCGAGGATAACAGAATAAAACATCAAAAAATCCGGATACGAGGTAACAGAAGAAATCTCTCGGTGGGGACAAGACTGAACATATAAACCTTGAAGCTAACAGGTCAACTTTGACTCTTGGTGTTCTATTATTGGGAGTAAAATTATTAGGTGTGAGTGGTAGTTTATAACCCGCTGGCAATTCCTCTTTTATACGCAGCCAGCGTCGTCTCCCTTGCACCCTTGTGCTCGACGATCTGCCTCGGGTACCCGGCCTTGCTTGCAACCGCGCTGGCGCCTCGCCCGTACGGGTCGTGTATCGCCTTGCCGCTTACGCCCTTGAGCTCCGGCACCCATTTGCGTATGTACTCGCCGTCCGGGTCGAACTTCTCGCTTTGCAGAAGCGGATTGAAGATGCGGAAGTAAGGCTGTGGGTCGACGCCAACCGAAGCAGCAAATCCCCACCCGCAGTTGTTGCTTGCAAAATCACCGTCGACCAGGTGTTCCATAAAGTACTTCTCGCCCATCCTCCAGTCCACTAGCAGGTCCTTGCTCAAAAAGGAGGCGACGATCATGCGGCAGCGGTTGTGCATCCACCCCATGTGGTTGAGCTGTCTCATGGCGGCGTCGACGATGGGGAACCCGGTGCGCCCGTTGGTCCACGCGTTGAACTGTTCAAGGTCGTAAGACCACTCAATGTTGGAGTACTCGGGCTTGAAGGGCTTGTTCATGCTAAGATAGAATATTGTCAGGATTGCATACCTACCAACAAGTAAAATGGAGGGCAATAAGTTCCTTACCAGATGTACGGCCAATGCACCAGCACGTGCTTGTAAAAGTCTCTCCAAGCGATTTCACTGATCCAGACTTGTATCCCCTCGTTCCCACCATCCAGCTTCTTCGTATTATTCCTGTCCCGAGCAGTCCGTACTGCGGTCCTCGTACTGAGAGTGCCGCTCGCGAAATGAACCGACAAGTTTGACGTCCCTGAGTTGGCCGGAATGTTTCTGTTCTGGCCGTACTTACCAACGGCTTCATCACAAAACCTGGACAACCTCTTCGCCGCCTCGTGTTCTCCCGCAGGCCACAAAGCCTCAAACTTCTTCCTCTCCTGCTCACTCAGCCGCTTCCCCTCCGGTGCCTCCGGAACTTTGCACTCAAACAGCCTCCCAAACTTTGCGCGCGCCGACTTGTGATTTCTCTCGGGCGACCCAGCCAAGTCCAAGAGAAACCTGTTTTCGTGTACGTGCTTGATCCAAGCCCTGAACCACGGACTGTAAACCGAGTACTGCTTTCCGGCCCCGGTCGTCAATTTCCCAGGCGGCACGATGCAGGTATCGTGCAACACCTCCATCGCCATTCCCTTCTCGCTCAGCAGCGTCACCAGCTTTGCCTCGCGCCGCAGCTCGTCCACCTCGTACTCCATATTAGCAAACAAGTGACTTGCTCCCCATTCCTGCATGAGCTCCACTATCCTCCCAGGAACATCTTTTCGCTTTTCCACCGTCTCCATCCAGAGCGGGATAGCCAGCTCCGCCAGGTCTCGTTTCAACACTTGCAAGGTGCGCAGCATGAAGTCGACTCTCACAGGGGCGGTCAAATGCGCTTCAAAGTCTTGCGGGCTGACAACGTACAGCGCTATAAGCGGGACCTTGGCCTCGGCCGCCTTTTGGCTTGCCAGGTACAGTGCCGAGTTGTCTCGTGTCCTCAAGTCCCACTTGAACCAGTGCACTACTGCGTCTTTGACCGGAGTGTTGGCTCTGGATGTTGCGGTGGCATCTTGTGCGGCTTGGAGGAGCTCGATCGGACGTGGGAGTTCGTTGTTGATGTAGGCGCGGGCGCGAGCATTGGACATTTCAGATGGATAGTATTTGCGGAGCACGATGCCATGTTTTTCCGAGTCGGCGTAGAAAGGGTGTGGTGTTTTGAGAGGGTCCGTTTCGGAAGAAACCATCGCATGTGGAGATGGCGGAGCGGTCTTGCGCTTCTTTTCGGCGTGGTGATCAGTGCCACTGGGAGGGCCGATGTTGTTGATGTCCTTGATGGCAGCTTTACGCTTGGGCGGCCTTGTAGGCACCATTGATGCGATTGAAGACATGGCAGAAGGATAATGTCTACGAATAAGTGGTAAAGAAGCAGCTCTTGCTGACTGCAACCAGAAATGCAACATGGAAACAGTGGGAGAAAATACAGAGAGCGCAAAAGAAATGAAATGGAAAGCCTAGCTTTCCGCCGTTTGTTTGTGGTCCACGGCAGCTACTCAGCCCTGCGATCGCCTCCTTTGAGGCGCTGATTGCTCGATCTCGATCGACGTCATTGTGTATCTTGGGATCGATCGGGGGTGATCCCGCGTCTTTCGCTAGCGCTGCATTGACCGCAATGCGGCGCCAACTGAGTGGTTCACGGATTTTATTTTGGAAATCGACGCCAGTCTTAAGAGTGATTGGACGATCTCCAGAGGGTAATTCCTCAGGATAATTCACACCAAGACTTTCACCACTTGGGGTCTCTCCCTTACCCACTTCTCGAATCGAAAAGCGAGCGGATTCAGTTTCTAAGAACAAAGGCAGGGACCAACTGTCCCTGCCCGCTTTCCAACCACTCGGTTGATCCCGTGCCAAACTGCTTATCGTGTATCCCCAGAAAACTCCAGTTGCTGCAGCTGTGTGGGATTGAAGACATGTAGGACCCGTATCTGTACCGCGACGTTTTGAACTTGTCCGTCACAGCCTTATAAGGCCACCAATTCGATCTACGGCACGGAAGCTATCCAAGATAGCTCCTAACCCCCAACAGACTGAGCGTGTCTCTGAGAGGCTTTGCTAGCCGGGTTCAAGTGTGGGTTGTGTAGGGGCCCCGGTCACGATTATGCGTCGGGTGCATTCCTAAGAAAGGGGACGAGAAGCAATCACAATTATCAATGTCTTGAAAATTGGGTATCCGAAATGCCAAAAGGAAAAAAGTGATCACGATGCCTAGTTTATTTGGTCCGAGAAACAATGTCCGTTGACGCCAATCGAGCTATCGGCTAGCTGTAATTCCGAAAAAGATGCTCTTTTTAAAGACCCAAACCCCAGCCGTAGTACCGCTGCCCGTCATGCTGCTGCCCAGTCGTCGAAATCGTTCGTTCGTGGCAAGGCGCCTTGAGAATTACGCACATCTAGAATTCGCGAAACGGTCAGCCTCCGAGGGCCGTGAAAGCGGCGAGTCTGAAGGCCCACATACCATCGTCTTGTCCCAGTCCCTAGCTGTCGTAATTTATCTCTGGGCAGACCAGACGTTCTTGAGGAGGCCGTCACGCTGAGCGAGTCTGTTCAGAGCATCGTCGCTCTCGCCCATGGCGCGGACGAAACCGGAGAGAGCATAGATGATGTTCTCGCCCTGGATGGCCCGGCCGTTCTCGTCGACCTTGGCGATGGTGATCTGGCAAGAACCGTGGTCCTTGGCCTTGATGATGCGGCCCGTCGCAGAGCACTTGCGGGGGACGTAACTGAGGAGGGGAGGCCCTGCGTTAGCAATTCTGCTTTGTGCGCTTTGTCGCCGTCGCCGCCGTCGTCTCCCAAAACTTACAGATCGACGATTTCGCCCTTGTCGTTCTCCATGGCTGCGACTTGTGATGAGTGCTGCTAAAAGACGGGTTTGGGTAAATTTTGCGGTGTCGGAGAGGCAGACTGCAAAATTTCGGGGGCCCAGTATGAATTTCGATCAGTTTTGGTTTGGTGATTTGGTGGGCTCTGGGGTGCGGGCTGTGCACAGACCACCGACCACCCACTGCCCCACTTTAAATCCAGAGCACAGGGCAGTGGGGCTCGAAATTTCGCTCATGTGCTGGATCAGGTGAGGGCGCGACGTCTTCGCGAAAGGCCGGAGACTTGGCAACCCCCGCACCTGTCAGCGAAACAATTCGCCGTCTGCTGGCATCTGCCTTTTGCCTTGCAGCTGATGAGTGAGGTATTGCCGTATCTTTTGTTGACAAACATGATTGGAGTTTTTGGGTGCGACCCTATTTTGTATTTTGCCGCCCCCTCCAGCGCAACCCCTCCCCAGGCTTTGCAAGAACAATGTATCCTGCGTGCCCCTGCTTGGGTTTGCAGTGACTACAGCTTCCTCGACCACTAATCAGGCGCACCTACATCTCTCAAACCCTTTGCGCAAGAATTCGACGCGCCGATCGCATTCATGCACCGTTACGTGTTGTCGACGAAATGGCGGCCTCCTCTCCCCTCGCGATGGCGCGAGACGAATCGCTCGTCGTAATATCGTCGTCTCCCGAGTTTCCCCTGATCTGCGATCTTGTCTCGAAACCTTCCAGGTCCTCGAGGCAGCCGGCACTGCGAGGCGGCAGTAATGCCGCGCCGAAACCGAGCCATGCCCCGAAAACAATCCCGAGCGCCGGGAGCATTTGGCAGATGACACAACAAGAGGAGGAGGAGGAGGAGGACCAGTCGCATTGGAATGAGCCTATTGATGGTGCGATGAAGCGGCGTGTGTCCAAGTTTTCCCGACCAATCGAGCTGTCTCCAGACCTGGCGCCGGAGGACACACTCAGGAAACCGGCAACAAAGAACTGGAGGGTATCGCAGGCGCCAGACGAGTCAAAGCGAGTGTCGATAATAAGTCTTGACGAGGAAGTAGACGAGCCACAGCCACCACAAGCAGATGCGCTCGGCCCAAAAAAACGTGGAAGGAAGCCCAAGTCGGAGACAGGCATGGCCCAGACAACACTGCCTAAAGGGAAGGTTACAAAGCCGGTAGCCAAAGAAAAGACAGCCAAGAAGCGACTGGAGACCGTCAGTAAGCACTTTACGAAGGAATGTCAAGTGCCCAAAAATGGGTCCAAAACCAAGACAAAGCTAGCAGACCAGGAGGAGGAGCCTCTTCGTCTCGAGCCCGCAATGCAGAGACGATCGGATTGGACACCTCCTCGCGAGACCGCCCCGATTCATGTCATTTCCGATACCTCCGCTCTCCAAGATACATCAACACTGACAGACAGTCCCGCTTGGTCGGTGACATCCCCTAAAGAAGATGTTTTCAAGTCCCTTCGCGACACGTTTGGCCGAAATTCAGATGGGGAAAGTGGCAATGCATCCAGCACCGATGTTCTTGGCAAAAGGAAACATATACAGATGTTTGTGAATGCGCCGTCTCCTGCCGCCCCTGCTGGGCCTCCAGACCAGGTACTCGAAGATTCAGCGCCCAAAAAAGCGCCGAAGAAGAAGCCGCGCACCATCACAGAGTTGGCGACAGCAGCCTATCGTCGCCAAGAGGTGGAAGCGTCGAAAACACAAGGCTCGTTGCTTGGGTTTGTTGAGGTAGTCGACGACGAAAATGGAGAGGTGAATCTGCCATCAGGAGCAAAAAGCAAGACCAAGAAGAAGTCAACTAAGCCCAGCGCCTCAAAGAAAAAGGCTGATACCCGCAATCACATACTCTTGTCTCCAGCAAGTGCAATGCGCCAAGTCTCTAGGCAAGACTTTGTGTTTGGGACATCGAGTCAATTAGCGAAAGAAGATGATCCAGATCTCCTGCGGGCTCTACATGAAGCCATGAAGGTGTCGAACCAAGCTGACTCCGATCCATTGCCCATCTCCAGCCCCGAATCTAGTGGCCTTGTGGTGCGCAAAAAAGTACAATCTCGTCTTTGGGGCGCCGGTGCTAGAGATGATGATGGTGCGTTGCTAGATCTTGAGATCCTAGACCTCACAGACTCACCACCGATAAACAATATCAACAGCAATAATGACGATAATAATGTTTGCCTCCCGCAGAAGCCTCTGGGGATCCCCCAGACGTCGTCAGCCCATAAGCTGGGCCCAGCCCCAAACCAAACCGCAGTCCAAAGTAGGACTACGGCCCTAACAATTCAGGAAGAAGACCTGTCGTCGGACGTGCTCGATCTTACAGACTCCCCAGCCATCGCGGCTACGAAGTCTTTATTCTTTGCCACTCAGAAATGTGTTGCACCCGTTTCCAATCAGAATGAAGATGAGCAACCGGACTGGGATGATCTTGATTTCATGCCACCACCAAGCAATCAGGAGCAACATCAACTTCTGTTGTCGCAGGCCAAAAGTCCATCTGTTCGGCAACCAGCGGAACTGCCACGCCCGAGTTATGAGCAATACACGGATGCGCAGTTGGCACGAGATGTAAGCAAGTACGGCTTCAAGCCTGTAAAAAAACGGACCGCCATGATTGCACTCTTGAATCAATGCTGGGCAAGCAAGAACCAGCCAGGTCTATTCACGCAACTCAACATGTCGACTTCTGCCGCCATGCAGGCGACGTCCAAGTTGGCTTCTCCGCGGCCACGATCAGGGCAAGATTCTTCCGCGCCAGCAACTACCGCCTCTCACCAACCGGATATGGCGGATTATGGCAGCTTGAAAATCTTGGATTTGAAGAAGCTCCTTCAGGAACGGAGCCTCAAAATATCTGGAAACAAGCCAGAGCTTGTTGCTCGCCTGCAGGAGGACGATAAACACCAAGCCGCCGCCCCAGCCAAATCTCCAAGAGGGAGGCCAAGGAAAGGGGCGGCTCCTTCACCAACTAAATCGCCAAAGTCAAGGCCAAGATCACCTGCCAAACGTGTCACGTCTCCAAAACGCGCTGCGTCACCCAGACGATCTACATCCCCCAAGCGTGGTTTGGACATCTCCACCCCACGGCGGCGCAACTCGCCTATCGAGATAGAAGACTCGGATATGGAGTCCGACTCGGATGATCCCTTTGCGTCGTCCCCTTCATCTTCCCGGGGCAGCAGGGAGTTGTCCATTGCAGAAGAGGCAGACATGTCATTGGTAGCCAGCCCGACGACTCAGCAGGTTTCAATGTTTGCATACATCACCAAGGCAGTCACCAGCGCGCCGCGCGCCAAAGACCCGGCTGATCCGTCATGGCATGAAAAGATGCTCATGTATGATCCGATCATTGTCGAGGATTTGACCGAGTGGCTTAACTCGGGGGAGCTGAGCCGGGTAGGGTATGACGCGGAAGTGGCTCCCAACGATGTGAAGAGGTGGTGTGAGAGCAAAAGTGTTTGTGCCTTGTGGAGGGTGAGCAATAGGGGCAAGGAGAGGAAGAGGTTTTGAACTTTTGGCGGCCGGCCGGCTGGCTGGTGACAGGGGTTGGAAATGCGGGGTATTTTTTTTCTTATAGCAACATCAACATTGGGATTGGAGCATGGCAACAAAGGAGTTTTGTCATTTTTTTCTCGGTAGCATACGAGCCCTTTAGGGCTTTATACCTGGAGGTATTGATTCATGATTTGGGACAGTCCAAATGATCAAAGACAATTAATATTCGAATTATTATTCAAAAACTCGTGATGATTGTTTACTCCATACCTACGTAGGAAGCGCTAAGTTCTCCAAACATGTGGGGCAGTTACCCCAGATTTCCATACCTCGGCTCAAACATTGACAAGGACCCCATCATCTCACCTCTCTTCGCTCAAACAGGGTCATGGGGGGTTGATGAAGAATATTGTTTTAAAAGAAATATTGGTTGGTTTCTCAATGACTTTTTTTTGTTATTCCCGGACTGGGTTCTCTGCACTCATATCGACAGCCTCAAACCCGTTTCGTCACATTCGAAGAGGTCCATTTCCAGCCAGCTCGGCCTCATCCCTCTCATTTTCGTCCTCGCCACTCCGCGTCGCCTCGTACTCATCAACCACCATGCCAAAACCAGCAAAATCCCAAAACTCTCCTCACACCGTGCGCCCAAGTTCAAGGTATTACGCTGTCTTCTCCCCCGTCACCCTTGCCTATCCATCCACCCAAGGTAACTGACGCAATTGACCAGTGTCGTCCTCCTCTCACCGACAAACCAGGTCCTCCTGCTCAAGCGCGTGCAAACATCGTCTTCATTTGCTTCGGCGCACGTGTTTCCGGGAGGCAACCTATCCAAGTTTCACGATGGGGATTTAGGCGACCCCGCAAATTTGGACGTCTACCACCGGGATAACGAGCATTACCGGTTAGCAGCCGTCCGCGAGACCTTTGAGGAAACGGGGATCCTGTTGGCTTTCCAAAGGGACAAGGACGAGGTCCTGGTGCTGCCCGAGGGCGTTAGGGAGCAAGGGAGGCTTGATATTCACGCGAACAGGAAGGGGTTCAAGAGCTGGTTGGAAGAAGTAGGAGGGAGGGTTGATCTTGGTATGTACTGCACACACTTACTCCCTTTTTTTATCTCCCTCCCTCTTTGATCATTCCTCATGAAGATGGAAAAAAAGCGGGCTAATGCGAGAAAACCGGGGGGAAAAAAACCAGACGGATTAATCCCTTTTACACGATGGATCACTCCCCCAAACATGAAAAAAAGATTCACGACTCAGATGTATGTCTACATGATGCCGCTCAGCTCGACCGCCATCGAAAAGGGCGAGAGCAAAACGACGGTGGTGGTGCCAACTCACGACGGGGGGCTGGAACACACCGAGCTGGCATTTAATGACATCAAGGACTGGTTGGAGCAGGCCAAGAGAGGAGAGGTGACGCTCTATCCGCCTCAGTTTTATATCATGTCAGTTTTGGAACCCTTTTTTGAGGCTGGGACGGGGACCGCCGAGGAGCAGAGAAGGAAGTTCTTGGAGTTTGTGGCCAAGGTGCCCACTGGCGGCGGGGACAAGGAGACGGAGATGATTCCTTGGGGGGAGAAGGTGATGTCGCCCACCGTTGTCGGGAAGAAAGAGGACGGGAGGTTGGTGATGGTTGTTGATAAGCCGGGACTCGAGTTGGAGGGGACCGGAAGGGGAGGGGATGGAAGCAGGGCTGTGATTGTGAGATTTGGAAAGGACGGGCCTAGCGAGGTCAGTGTTGAGCCTAGGGAGGGAGGGAAAGATGTCAAGGGGAAGCTGTAAAATCTGTCAAAGGGGCTGGGTACCTTACATACCTCGGTGGGGCGCAGACTTTGGATCAGGCGTTAAATCTCACCCACTTGATCGCATGGCAGTCACATCAATGGAACTGGTTATCCAGCGAGTTTCGCCACCCCTGAAAAAAGGAAGAAAGAAAGAATGCCTCTTTCTTCCATGCGGATTTCAAGCCGACATTGCATAACCCCCTCGTAGAGGTTACGGCCTGATTATAATACACTGACAACCTGGTGGTATTCCCAAACCCATATGGTGGCTCGGTACCCTACCTTTCTTATCAATATGTACACGAATTTCATTGATCCACTAAGAAAAGAACAAAAAAAGAAAAAAGGGACGATGACAATGAAATTCAAAATTATTTAGATGCCCTCCGAACCAAGGACTCTTAAGTGTAGTTTCATTTCTTGGATTTATATATATTTATCTATATTGAGAGTGAGGTACGAGATCCCTATTAGCAAAAACTTGAAAAAAAAAGGAGGCGTCCAAGTCTTCATCGCTCTCAAGTTTTTGGTGAGGTTGGAGAGTATATCACTTATTGAAGACTCGGCCTCCGGTGATCAGGACAACCAGACCGTGGACTTGTGATCTCAAGAAAAAGATGTTTTGAAAGGTGTTGACGATAGGTATCATACGGTTGATTTTGGAGATTGTTGTTTTCTTGACTCGCCGGAGGGCGTCTGATGATACCCGGGCATTCATAGTCCACCCTTCAAGCACTCAATGTCAAAATCCTTTTACCCAAAAAATTTCAGAGACGGCAGAAAACAATTGACATGCTCATCATCTGCTATTCCTGGTCAGGACACCTAAGTAGGTACTTATCCATATTTCGCTAGATATACTGCCAGCGGGACAGAGTCAACATGTGAGATTATTTTCAAAATTTTGCAATTCACTGCTGATGGGTTTCTTGACAACATGTATCATGACGTTGACTTCTACTGCTAACCTCGGAAAGAAAGGGTATGATTGCAATTGTTTCACAAAGCCTAGCGTTGAGCTGGGGAGAGCAGAAAAAAGGATGGTGAGTACTATGATGGGATTTAAAATATTAGCACACCTTCACTGAATAGCCTATGAAATACCTCAATGTGAATTAAATGATTTTGGTGTAATCTTTTTTTTTTTTTTTTTTTTTTTTTTTTTTTTTTTTTAAAGAAAGTGAATATCATGTGCTAAAACTTCCATTGTTGGAAGCTTGCTTCGGGGTTAGGGTGAGCAGGAGGCATGTGTTATGCTAGGGTTAGGGTGCGTGAACATATGCTCATGGTGCCGTTAAAGCTCCATTCGACGAGACCCAAGCATGGCTGACAAGTTTTGCAGAATCCGCAATCCTCTTTTCGTCTTAAGGTTTCAATCTCCCAATTTGCAACGTCCAATTTGCTCCATCTCCCAACAGTACGGATTATGATTATGGGATGTTCTTGCCAAGCCATCTTCCTGGCGGTTGAAGTGGAGTCAGTGACGCGTGAGGTCTGTGCGCTTCAGGGCTTCTGCCTTGGGTGCCAGCACATGGTGACTTCCCTTCCTGTCTGTGAGATGGAGGCGTGGATGAAAATTCCCAAGGAATTTCTGAAAACTTTGCCATGACTTCTTGGAAACTCGACATCTCCGCATGACAGTAGATTTCAAGCCGCTATAATAACTCTCAAGAAAAGATCGTCGGTGGTTTTTGTCATCCGTCTTTGGTGCCCCGTTTCATCCGCTCCGTCGTGCGTGGTTTCCTTCTTTTTCTTTCGTCCCAACCCTCACCTGCTCACCTGGCCTCTCCACCCCCACCCACAACCGCAATCAGTATCTATCTACACCTCTTCGAATTGGCCTCTGGTCTCTCGACGTCGGACAGCCGTCCAAGCGTGAAACAACAGCCCGGCGGCACACGCCTCAATTACCCTTCTGCAAGGGACATGCGACACCGATCGTCGGCGTGCCTGGTAAGCGCAGCCGTACATCTTTCCGTTCCGCATTGGTGACTTACCTCCTGCGTAGTGCTCCTGATATCTGATCTCTCCCGGCGCTCAGCAAGAGGCAGAGACCCCCAATTACGGGAGGGCTACCGCATAGCGTCCCATTGCACGACTTCGCTAACCCCACCATCACCATCACCATCACCACCAATGTCCCCATATCCAGCATGGCGGCTGTTACCGGTAACAGGACCCGGCATCCCCAACCTTTTGGTTTCATCTGCTTTCTCAGATGACTCGTATACGGTGCATCTCACCGACCTCGCCAACGTTTGGGAAGAGCGTATGCAGAGAAAGCCAATCATTCAGCGGGGCCTCGTCGAAGATACGAGCATTGATCCAAGCGACGGTCCGGATCAGCTCCGGAGAATGCTCGAGCTTCTCGGTGCTGCCTTCGAGAGTGATGACCCCGAACACCCCAACACCACCTTGAGCATTGCGCGGGAGGAGGACGGTGACTCGCTCCTCATCCACGTCACCTGCATTCTGCCCGAGCCGCTCAAGCCGTTAAGATGGCCCATGCAGCTCAAGAAATGCCCGCAATCCGACGTTGCAACAAAGCTTGTGCTACCCATGATTCAAGCTCACGAGGCACGCATGCGCGAGATCGACCAGCTTGTTGTCTCCCTAAAGGAGAAAGACAGCGTCATCACGCGATTGGTTGACAAGCTCGAGGCCACAGGAAGTGGCCTGGATCACGTTTTCAGCGCGCTTTCTGGTAAGCGCAAGGTCACTAGAGCGGCGGCCGAAGCGAAAGTGAAAGGTCTGGGTCCTTTTTCCGAGACGGAGTTTAGGAACAAGGCACCCGAGCTGCGTCCCGTTACTCAGACGGCCGATGTTTCGAGACTTTTGGAGGGTGTATTTGGCGCTGGGGGTTTGAGGTACGAGTCTGGGTTGGACCTGGAAGCATCAAATTCCTTGAATGACTGGTGGGTCAAGCTGGGAAAAGGGAGACACATCACTCTGTCCCAGCGATCGACGAGCCAACCAGCCAAGAGCCGCTCCCCTCCAGCCCTCGTGGAAGTCAAAACGGACGGCGATGACGACGACTTCGAGGTCCTGGCTGCTCCCCCGTCCCCACGAAAGCGTATCACGGATACCCCACGTGAAGGCGAGGCAGTTGATGATGATGAGACGTCTGACGGTGAAGATGCTCAGCCGGCATCTTCACCGCCCCGCAAAGCGAAGAGTTACACGTCGGAAAAGCCGCAGGCATCTAGATCTCGTCTCGGTGCTCTAGGCGGCAGCAAGGCCCCTCCTCAGTCTCCACCCCGCCGACAAACTCCACCAAAAAGAGCGGCCGTCAACATGACCGACGACGGAGCCGAGTCCGAGACAGCGTCAGAGGCTGGATCAAATACCCAGGCGAGTCCTCCACCTCGATCGCCAGCCAAACACCCTCAAAATCGCAGTGCTTTAGGGCGTATAGGGGGACACGCAAGACAAGAAACACCGCCCCTGAAGTCAGCAGAGTCGCCACCCCGTTCTCCATTGCCATCATCAGAGCAAGAGGTCAAAGAGGACGCATCCAGCCAGCTTCCCAGGAGACACAAACTCGGACTGATCGGGAAGAAAGCTGCGTCTCCTGATCCAAGCACTAAAGCCGAGGAAGCTAGCGACGATGGCAGGGGAAGGGCGCAAACAGCGGCAAAGCAGGACTCAGCCCGAGAAACCTCATTAGAACGAGCAGATCGCAAAAGGGCCGAATTGCAAAGGGACTTGGAGAGGAAGGCAGCAGCAGGTCCTGCCAAGAAGAAGCGCAAATTCTGAGTGTCTGATATACAGGTTGCCACTCTTCTCATCAATATAATTTCAGGTTCTCCCGGCCCACCCAGTTACGTTACTTGGACGATCGGTTTCTCTTCCTGACGACCTTACCTGTGTGGCACTCCACGAGAGCTCGTGAACTCCATAGCTACCTGCTTCAAAATTTTCTCGCGGAATCACCTCTTCTTACGTGGTCCCTCTTCTTAGGTGGTCCACACTGCTGTAGCATATGCGTTTTCTCACTTGCTCTTAGCGGGCATCGAAGTTCCGCTGATTACCATACGAAAACAACAAACACACTCAACAAAACATCCCTGCGCACGTTGTATCTGCTGTCAGGCACCGAAACGATCATGGCGGCCCGCACGGCTAGCTGCCAACGACATGCGTGTCATGCTACGGCGGTTTCTTGCTCTTGAGTTTTGCGTTGTGCTCGTGTACACCATTTCTCAAGTCCCATGCGTGCAGGCGCGACCGGTGGCTCGCAACGGGCGTACATGTCGAAACAACGGGAAGTTGTGCGACTCGAACTGAGGTTGAGGAACATGGACACCACAGAGCAGGATTAAAGATGCGGCACGGAAAATTCCTGCCGGGGTTTGTGGACACAGACATAACTCTCTCGGCAATCTCTAAAAGGGAACTTTCTGGACTTCGAGAATTTTTCCAGTGGTCCTATTCATGGACAAAATTTCGTGTACTACGACAGGGCAACTGGTATGGAACCTCAACAAAGTAAACCACGGGCCTCGCAGGTTTACGGCCGTGACAGGGTTACTGCGCCGGGTTCGACTGTGTAGATCGTTACAGTCGCTGTACCCTTATTTCTACCTGAAAAGAACGTCTGAAAGGTGGGCCAAAACGACAAAATCTACCAGCGCGCCCATGCCGTTGTTGAACCCACAAGGAGACTCTCAACTCTTGTCATACCGAATGGTTACCATCAACCCCTTCATGACCACTTCTGTTCACCTGAAGCATCTAGCCATTTCCCCCGTGATGATTTGGTATTACGAACTGTTGGGCATAGTTGGTGGGACAGCCCACAAGGAACTTGTCACAATATCTACATCATTTGGTTTTTGGTAACATTCACATGGTCTTTCCTGTAATCCAGATGGACTGTGAGGACGGCGATATTTGGCTGCTAGAGCGCACGGCAGCCCCGGGTTACTCCGTGGACTTCAACAAGTCATCGTCGACCGACGAATTTTCATTGCTTACGAAACAAAGGAGGAACCACTACTTACAGGATTTTGGCCTGGGCACTCTCAATGGAATCCCCCCTTGCGGGTGGGACGGGGCTCACGCAGGATTCACCAGGCGATCTGAGAGCTTTCCCGGTTCTCGTTTGAGTTTGCCACGTCCCTGCCTCATAGTCCCTAGAGAATGACGACGGGATCTCATCTTCGAATCTGGCAGGTCAACGTGTGTTTCCTGCCAACCCGTCAAAGAACACTTACGTCCGTTTCAATGAGGAAGTTTTGCCCGTTGTGTGGATTCCATGTAGCAGGATGATGTAGAGTCCAAGCTCCGGATAATGTCAACGACTCGGCTTCGGCTGCGGCTGCGGTTGCGCACCATTCGAGACAAAATCTTGGTTTAGCACCAGCGGGAAAGCGGGAAATCGAGAACTAGTTGGCGTCTGAACCTGGCTTCTGTGACTTCTCTCAACGACGGCCTGTCGAGATCTGCACCTGGCTGAAATCGTTGTCGGTCTATCAAATTCCAACCCCCTTCAACCTCTAATTCTATGTAGGTGACTGAGAAGAACAGCTGGCAAACGCGGCTCCAGGTTGCTCCTTGGCGTCCCAACACACGATAGGCAGCAATAGAAGGACCTATCAACAACATGTTGGCTACCAGGAACGACAAGATTGTACTCAAACTCGCAAGCCACATGCCTCGGTAATGGGCCGCGTCTCATTTTATGTTGCCATCCTACGCCAGAACAGCGTCGTCGAATCAGACTTTGACACAGATCGCCGATTTTCAATTCATGCATGCATTCTTTGGGAGCAGCGTCCGTCTACCTGGTGCAATATGTGAGGGGGGGGGAGTGGCCCCCCGCCCCCTTGGAGGAATGACGGTCAACTTTGGCTAGAAATGAGGGGCTCAACAGGAAGAATTCCCGTAGTGCGACGACGCTGTCGGGTCGTCTGTCTCTTGCATCTTGTAGGCCTCGCGGCATCAAGACACACAAGTGACGCTACATGGCGAGGCAGAAGGAATTGACAGCGACGGAACGGGACGTCGGCAGAATGCTACTGCACCGGAAGCTCGGGTTATGCGCCATTCTTGAAGATGCTCTGAGTGCTGGTGGGTATCGGGAACAAAAACACAACCATTTGCGCCACTAATGTCGGATGCCGGGTTGACAGCCAAGCGTCAGCCAATTCGCGAAGCCGCTATGGCGGGTGTGCCATTGCTATTGCAGAAAGACAGGGGTTGAGTTCCGCCCTAGTCATGCTTGGACAGGCACGGAAAAGGGCATCACTTTATTCATAACAACAACCGCGCAATATTTGTCGAAAGAGGTCCCCCCAACGCGATGAGCCTCCTCGTTTGCCGTTGGGGTTTGGAGGGCCCCACAACTTACTTGAAGCCTGTCTGTTGCTGGACCTACCATGGATTCTCTGTCCCAACGCTGCGACGACGAGCTTGCCGCAACACGTCGGCGGTCAGGTACTTGCTGAACCATTAGCATCCATTCACGCGATTGCGGCAAAGTACACAAAGTAGGCATAAATGGCCTGAATTAACACCGCAGCTGGGTTGCAGAAGGACGCTTTGCGGTTGCCAAAGGATGAGCGACTCAGCACTGCAATCAGTGAAACATCCGAATACCATCGGCGCTGTAACACAGGTCCCGTCTACCTGGTTTAGCATTCGATCCAATCTCGATTAGCGGGGCCACACCGGACGATCGACGGGGGTTCCCCGCCGGCCGCCCCAACCTGGCATTCGAGAGGTTTCCCGTAATCCGGTCGGATCAATCAGAGCAAGGCAGAGAGACCAGAGAAAGCGCTAGAAGGTCACTGCCGTGCCTTTTTCTACTCGTCTGCTGCGTGGCTGCAGGCTGTGCGTGATGTGATTTCTTGCCAACCCTTGTCGGTAGGATATATGTAGATGAGGCACCGTCATGCGGCAGTGGTGGGCGTCCCCCACTCCTCGTTGCGAATTTGCCAGTTCGGCAGCGAGCTGAAATATCCTAGGCGCTGATACCACTCCGCGTCAAGCTCAGCGTTGCCTGCATCGACTATATGTATGTACGTCTACTACGGTGGGCGTTTGTCCTGTTCAGCATGATTTCCGCCAAAGCAAGCTGGCCCTGGTGAAACTAAGCTTTTAAAAAGAATCAACAACTGATATCGAGGTTCCACGCTGAGAGTTTTTGGGAAAAATACTTCGTATCGAGCACAGAATGACCCTTGATGCGGGGGAGGGAGGGAGGGAGGGAGGGAGGGAGGGAGGGAAACCTCCGGTCCAAACAAAAGTTGAAGACCGGTCTGGAGTACTGCAGGAGCTTGCATGCCCCCGCAAGCGTGCAGAAGGTGCCCCTGTAAGACATAGTTAGTTGGTGGAAACGGCGATGGCAAACTTGCCGTGACCAAGTCGACGAATCGCATCTATCGCCTTTGCATCACCAGATCCATGGCGACTCACTCAGAGATTTTGTGAGCTCTCACATCTGCCAGGTGCGCCAACGGAAAGCCCTGGTGGGGGAACTCAAATCTGTCACTGCTGACAAAAACCGCTTCCCCTGCGACACTGACACAACGACGATAACACCCTTCAACCTTTTCATGCTTGGCAAACGCACACGCTCCCTGATCATAACAAACCCGCAGGTGCAAATGTGCGCAGGCCACGTACACTTTTTTCATTTCTATGGAAAGCAAGGCGAGGGCTGCAAGTTTGGCTCTGCACTGCATGTGTGTACAATATCTTTGTGTGCCGCGAAACTTGATGCGGAGTTCGGCTTGGCCCGCTGTCAGGAACTGTGATGGGATCAGCGACAGTCATTCAATGCCCGCGCGGGCTGTATGGAAGATGCCACCATTGGTTGACTCTAAAGCTGCCCTCAGCCTGACTGGTCCCACAGCGGCATCATCGGGTTATGGGTGGACACCTCATGTCCTCTGACGCCGGTAGGTGGCCGGCTAAACACGAAAAATATGAGAACAGATGCTACTGTGCAGAGGTTACGAGCTCGGTCAACCATGCCCTCCGAAATAACCCTCGAGCGATAGCAGTTCTGGCGCCAACCCCCCTGTCCCCTTGTTCTGCCTCCCGGCATTTCAGTGCGAGGTTGAGCCAGCCAATCCCAGGCATTGATCGTTTGAAGAAATTGGTTCAGGATCACGAGAGCGCTCATTACCGCGCAGTGCTTCTCTTCACCCTGTATGGGAAGTCCTTGCTGTAGTGCCTTTGGCGTACCCCGGACGGATCCTGACCAACAAGCTTCCTGGACTGTGTCTCCCTGGGAACTGCTCCACCACATTCGCAGCTAGACTAGCTGCTCAACATCAAAGCTTACATAGACGGTGGCCTGAACCTCCGGTCCATGCCACTGTCAGAATGAGGCGCTCCAACTTGTCACCCTCTCCCTTGTGTACCGGAAGCTAATTGCCGAAAGGACGGCAAATATCGTCTTTTTAAGATGACCTAAAGGAAAGATGAATTCCAACGGCAGCCTGTTGGGAGCATTCAGCAGTCGACATGGCCGGAGCGCACTGTACAGGTCCAGAAATCCTCCCCCCAATCCTTGCCATCTTTAGGTCGCGGACTGCAATCCCGGATCCCTGTTCAACATTTCGACCCCGCCCTTGGCGTTTCCCGACATCAACGTTTTATTCGTTACCACTCTGTCGGGTCCGTCCGTGCGCGCCTTTCCACTGAGCACCAACATTTCCGCGCCAGGCGGGTATGTGATGAGAATGGCACTCGACTGGGCAGGGCATCAGAATGTGACCGATCGTTTGAGTGGAACCTCCATTTCTGCCATCGCTGGGACCAACAAGCGACAACACTCGCCTCGGTAAGCAGACCCGAAATTCAGCATCATCTCGGCTACTAGCAGTTCCAGCAAGCAAGTGAGGGTTGCATCGAATGTCTGCTGGTCGGCGACCGCATGGGACTGAAGTCATTGGAACACTGAAAGGCGCGACGGCGCGCGGGGCAAGCGCAATGTCTCAGTAAAGTCGGGCTTGTCTCACTGAGGGTCGAGCGAGGCAAAGCCACGTGGTGTTATCTCAGACATGTTCTGTCATCTGCAACACCAAAATAAACGAGAGACAATACGGAGAATACGTGAGCGACGAGTACACACATTTATTGTTTAATGTACCGCACGACGTACATACAAGGATGTGACTCTTGCCGGGCAAGAAAGCGGTAAATGCACTGGAGGAGACAAGTCAGTGCCTACCTCTCCTCTCAGGGGTGCGTGCCATAGCATGGCTGCTTCTAGGCCGTCCCCATCTCGCTCGCTCGCTCCCTCGCTCACCAACGAACTCGAAAACGGCCACCGAGCTCTTCACAGACCCCTCGAGACGGATTTAGGGGCTAACTGTGCTAGCAAGTCAACAACCGGTCAAGCGAAAGGAACGCAGACTTGGGCTTGCAGTGAATGCATGGTGCATACGAACACCTAAAAGAAGTCAACCCAATTCTGCCTCGATGTCGAGCATTTAGCCTCTCAGACGTCAAGACTCGTCCCGGTAATTCGGACAGGATTCTGCAGCATGTCCAACAACAGTCACACAGCATCTGCATTTGGGTTGTCAATGCCCTGAAGGCGGCACCGCGGCACAGGCACACACACACGGCCATCAATTTTGTGAAGCGCCGTGTTACGGCGATGCTTGCAGGACGGAGGAACTGTTGCGACATTTTTAACAGTTTATCATTCATCTCTTGTGGAAAAACGTTTTGTTTTGGTGGTGGCCTCCAAGACAGCGTCGGTTGGCTTGGTGTGTGGCTGATTGGGCTGCACCTAGTGTGGGACGATCTACATACCTAGAACTCGTGATTGCTTTTTTTTTTTTTCGAGGGCCCCTCTGCCACCAACAACGGTGCAAAAATCAGGCCATCCAGCATCTAGTCGCTGTTGCTTGGCACACTGCTTGGGTCGAGATCTTTGATCGAGTCTGGAACCACTTGCACCCGTCTTGGCAGGGATTCATCGAGTGGCTGTCCCGCACCGGACTGTAGACTGCATCTTCTCGAAATATTTGAGTGAGTTTCGCACCGATAAGAAAAAAAAAAAAAAAAAAAAAACATTCATCAGAAGTCCTCCAACCCCCGGCGGTTGGTCGCGGTGTGGCTCTGCAGGTATCCTCTGATGCAATGAAGTTGAGACAAAGTTGCTTGACCTTTGTACGCCCTGTCCGTGTCTACTCTGCCACTTACCGACATGAGAGTCACATGGCGAGCAGGGGAGTTCCTGGAGTGGCCCGCAGGGCTATGGCCAACTGTCTTTGCACAATAATTCCAGCAGACTTGTGATGTGTTATTTTCAGGATAGGTACAGTACCATTGTGCGGCAATTTGGGCGAGCTTACGGGAGGGACAGTGCATCTACGGCGTGCTGTGTGCTGCTGTGTTGGTGGATTGATATCGCCCCCCCCCCCTCCCGTCAGGACTGCAGATACCGAGATGAGATCTGCGTCAAGAAATTGGGCAAGTGTTATTTCCACATGTCGAGCGGCCTAAGTAGGCATCATCCATTCACTCGTTCCCCAAACTCGGGCACCACCACCACATTGGTACTGTCCAACTTGGACGCTGCTTCTGAAAGAAGATGGACGGCAAATTCCGGGTATGGTCTGGACCCGGCGTGGAAATTCTGGTGGTGCTTCCATGACCTTCCCAACAGCAGGAAAGAAAAAGTACTGGTCATTACCTGTGGTCATGTATTGTCCGGTACTCGCTTTTTAATCACCTATCTTCTTTTCTCTATCTCTATCACTGCGCCATCGTACGAGATGAATTCCATGCAGCGGCTCACGCCGCACTCGAAGGGGTCCATTATGGTTTTAGGAATAAACCCCCCTAGTCTCGATTCAGGTGTGGCTTGCGCTTAATCGCAGCCCGTTCAACTTGGTGCCAATAATATGAGACAGCATCCAGTGGTCAAGGATGAAGGTGCGCAACAAGCTAGCATTTAGCAACAAAAATGCGGCTCGATCCCCGCTGCCTTTCCTTTGGTTCAAGGTGAGCTGGCGATCGGAGAGAGGAGATTGGCGAGGTTTGACCTTCTGCGTGCTCCCTTTTGCGTTCGCCCATGTGTAGGGGCCAGCAGCGGAGGCCGGAGAAGGGGTTCCGTCGACGAAGGACAACACCCACGGAAGGACACATATCAGATGGGAAGTGAAGGAAAAAAAAAAAAAACAAAAAAAAAAAAACGGGGGCTTTGTGGCACCAAGAGCGTGGACATCTTTGAGCATCCAGCAAAACACGGCGTATCCCAGGTAACATGAGGGCGGTTCAAATAATTATTTTGCCCCAATGTTCCATTTTCATGGAGAAAAGAAGACCTTTGAACTGTAAGTCGGTAAAAGAACCCGAAAACAGATAGCTATTCGTTCGTCATCTTGGCGTGGAATACGTATGTACCTAGGTAACTGACAGCCAATTATTTTGTCAAAGCAAGAGGACCAACTGCATTCATTCCATTCCGCTGATGGCACATGATTTCCTTTTCAGCAACGTCATTGCCCCCACGAGCAAATCTAAGTATCTCTTCGTATGACATCACGCAGTGTCTTTAGAGAGAAAAAAAAAAAAAAAAAAAGAGATAATAACCTTGCCTAATAAGTAAGATGATCAAAAAATCTAGACCGGAAAAAGCTCACTCAAACAGAGTCTTGTTGTATGTACTAGGGGAAAAACACAAATATTGCCCCGCCAAGTCTTCCCTCCCCCTTCCTTCCGTCCCCTTCCCCCACCTAAGAAAAAAAAAAAAGATAGAGGGAGAGAGAGAGAGAGAGAAAACGAAAAACAAAAGAGAACCAAAGGCCTGTCAGTCCTTCCACTCTTCCCGTGTACTTGTACATACTAAACCTATCATCCCGGTCAAAGATACGTATTGTATGTACATACATAGGTATATGTACCAAATCCACCCTTGCACTGCACTTCATCCCCCCCCCCCCCCCGACCACGCTAAGCGACAACAACCGCCCCCCCCCCCCCCTTCCTTGTTGTTCCCTCAGCTGCTTGGCTCCCCTTCCATGTCATGTCTTGGGTGTTTTGCTGCAAGACTTCCCCCACCAATACCACCCATGTCAACCACCCAACTCCAGCTATCGTTTTTTTTTTTTTTTTTGATATGTATTTATTTGCACTTTTGACAAGATGCAATCCGGTAATAAAGAAATAATTATTTATTTATTTATTTATTAATATTTTTTCTTAAAAAAGTGAACAATCATCCCCCAGAATATATTTCTCACTCCACATACTTTTTTTTTTTTTTTTTTTTTTGAAATATTGCATCAAAGATGTTTAACTCTGTTTTATTTTTATTTTTAATTTTTTTTTGGGAGAGGGGGGGGGGGAGGGTTGGTATATTAAACTCGTAGAAGAAGCTTTAATTATAAATCCAAAAAAAATTTTGGGGTGGGGAAATCACGCATATACTTTTTCATAATAAGTTGTACTCAACAAAAGGAATTTGAAAATTTTTTATTTTAATTTTTTATTTTAAAAAAAAAAA
>MU864942.1:168470-332310 GCA_033576145.1 Cladorrhinum samala | reverse complement strand
ATAAAAAAATAAAAAAATAAAAAAATAAAAAAATAAAAAAATAAAAAAATAAAAAAATAAAAAAATAAAAAAATAAAAAAATAAAAAAATAAAAAAATAAAAATAAAAATAAAAAAAAAAAAAAAAAAAAATAAAAAAATAAAAAAAAAAAATTTAAAAAAAAAAAAAAATAAAAAAAAAAAAAAATAACAAAATAAAAAAATAAAAAAACTAGGGGATTTTGCTATCAATTCCCAAACTGATACGAAAACTTCCCACTCACAAACCCTATCCAATAAACCACTCATACCTTACCTTTTTTTTTTTTTTTTTTTTTTTTTCCCTCCATAAAAGGATAAGCTAGGGTAAAGCGAAGGTGGTTTTGAAACCATCTTTTAGATACGATACCTACTACCTACTAACGGAAGCTGCACAACAACACCCAAAACACAAAAACATCTCTCTCTCCTTTTTTTTTTTTTTTTTACCATTATAAGATTACCAAACACCAGAAAAAAATAAAAAAATAAAAATTAAACAAAATAATTATCCGGATAACAGAACAGGCCTGCCCCGAAAATAACAAAATAAAAACCGAAAGAAAGCCAAATACCTGGTCGAGGTAAAACATAATGTATGTGATGCACAGTGTAGTTAGGTACGTACTTTTTCATTTTTTTGGCTAACCCTTTTTTCCTATTTCCCAATCCCAATCCCAAACAAGAAATCCCGCCTCCCACCCTCCTCCACGCCCCAATCCTCGAACAAAAAAATCCCTTTTTTTTCTTCTTGTTTCTTTTTTAATATTGATATGTTACAGTTCCTATGCCTCCTTCATCACAGTCATCCTCGAGAGAACCACTGGTACCAGCAGCAGCAGCAGCAGCATTAGTATTAGTAGCACCGCCAGCTGCTGCTGCTGCTGCCGCCGCGGCCCCCCACCCGTACCTCTCCACCACGTCTTCATACACCCCTACGGGCATGGAATAAGCCGACAAGTCACCTGCGGAGATAACCGCACTAGCGGCACTGGCACTGGCATTAGCGCCAACACCAGTATTAGTAGACGTAGAAGTAGAAGTAGAAGCAAAGTAATGCGCAGCAGCAGCGCTGTTCCCGCCCCCTGGGGTTTGTCTAGGTTCAGGTAGCTGCAGCGCCATCATGTCGGGCATTCCCGACACGACTACATCTACTCCCGCCAGCGGGGCCGGTTCAGACTCGCTGCCGCCCTCGAGGTTGAGGCTTGGCGTTCTGTTGTGGTGGTGGTGGTGGTGTTGCTGCTGCTGCTGCTGCTGCTGCTGCTGGATGAACAGCTGAGGATCAGTGGCAGCCGAAAAGTCATGCTCGTGCGGATGCTGAGGATGAAAATCCAACCCGATGGTCACTCTGTCGGTTTTCAAGAGATGGGGTTGGAATCCCACGTAGGGGTTATACTGATGATGATGTTGTTGTTCTGGTTGATGCTGCTCAGGCAGCATGCCTGCATGCGAATAAAACGCCGGTTGCTGGTGATGAGGGAAATGATAGCCCTGCATCTGCTGTTGAGCGACGGCATGATGTGCGTGATGATGGTGGATGGTGGCGTTCCGGTGTGAGAAAGAATTGTTGGCAACTCCTCCCGGCCGGGATGAGTTGCGGATCCTGCCGGAGAAGGTGACGACGCCCCCGTGTCCTCCATGGGTGTGGGTGGCAGGGAATCTTCCTCGGCTTGAGGAGGATGAGCGACGGGGAAACCCAGGCTCGCTGGTGCTCTGCATTCGGGAGTGATGGTAACTTCTGTAAGGGTGGGAGGATGAATGTCGTGAAAGGGAGCTAGGAGACATGGAGCTTGCGCCGCGCCGGCCGGAGAGGCTATTGGATACCCCGCTGCTGCCGGCAGCGCTGCAGGAATTACCTTTGCGGTAGCGGGTTGTGCTCTGTACGCCGTTTTCGACTGCCCAGTCTTGGAGGAACCATTCGGTCGACTTTTTGTTCTCTGTCGTAGAGGATGAGGAAGAGGCTGCGCCTGCTGCCAGGCAGACTTTGGGCGGCGAGGAGCCGCCGGCTTCGTTGGTGCTCTCGTCTTTGCTGGATCTGCGCTCGCGCTTGGCAAAAGCCTATAAAGTGGCGTCAAGGTTAGTTTCAACGGGTTATGAAACAGAAAAGAAGCAAGTAATTGGGGGGGGGGGGGGGCAAATTGGTTGGAAAAAGAGGCACAAACCTGGTTCATGCTCAGATTGTGTCGAATACTGTTCTGCCAACCCTTGCTGTCATCCTTTCCTTTATCTGTATTCTCTCGAAACCATTGGTAAATCTCTTGCAGCGTCATGGCGCGGCTTGGCTTGCTCATGAATGCGCGGTAGATGAGTTTGGCGTAGGGCTCCTCACCCTTGCTGTTACTCGCACCTCCCAAGCTGGAGGGTGCGCCACCCCCGCCGGCCGGGCTGGGCGCCGTGCTATTGAGCTGGCTGTGGCTTTCAGGTCCTGAAATGGAATCTTTTGCTGACCGCGCCGATGAAATATCCTCGATCGTCCCCGATCCGGTCGCTGGGCTGACCATGTCGTCTTCCATCTTGAACCCAAGGGTTGTGCTGCACGGTGATAAACCCCGACTGCTCTCGGGCGTTGGGACCCCATCGTCGGGAGCTGGGTACTGGCTCGTCTGGTGGGGTTCCGTCTGGCTTCTAGCCAGAAGGAAGCTGCCTTCTGACCCGTCAAAGCTGTGCATAGGCGTACAAGGGAGTCCGTTTTCCGGCTGGAAGGTGGTCATGGGTAGGTCGAGTCCGTCTTGGGCAAAGCTTTCCCTCAGTTGAAAGGATGTTAGTGCGTGTGAACCATGACTTTGGAATCGCTCCCATGATGCCGATCGAACATGCTGGTCGGATGCCGTCCACGCACTGGTGCGAGGCGAGGCGCCCGTGGCACCGTCTTGGAGAGGTAGGCCATGCAGCGCCGGAGAGCTGTGAAGTGCGTAGTTGTCAAAACCATCACTGCCTGCCTGCGATCCGGCCGAAGCACCCCACATGGAGTCGCCAACTCGCGCCTGCGCTGACAGGTAACCCCGCTCAAAGTCTTCCTCGTCGCGCGGTAGGAGATGGCCTGCATCACTGGAAGATGTGCTTGTCCGTATTACTCGCGGTGGTGATGTCGTTGGATACATTGTTTCTAAACTTTCGAATGGCGACATGGTAGATGGTGTTTGCGACGACGTCGATGGAGGGAATGCTGGAGCAGTGGATTGTGAAACTGCGGCGCGTGTGTTGTTGCTGTTGCTCTTCTTGTCACTCAGCTCTGGTTCCATTACCAGGGCTCGATGATGAGTTCTGATGGTATCCGAGGAGCACTCTTGGCCTCCTGTTTGATAGAGTGTGTACAGTGTCATGCGAGCAAAAGAGATCAGAGAAGATGTGCGGGGAGGGGAAGGGAGGACAATGAGGAGTTTGATATGGCACAGGGGTCGGCGGGTGTGAATGAGAAGGCGAGGAAGAAGAGCAAGAAAGGGCCTGTCTGTTGGTCCGTGATCAGCCGGAGGAGGAGAACCGGGTGTTATTTGACGGTTGAAGTATGTGGCCGGGATGAAGAGAGAGAGACAGAGATAGATCTATGACAGGGGCAGCATGTATCATGTATCCTGGTACCTAGTGGATACAATATCCCGGACCATGGAGGCCGATTTCATGGATCAACGGCCGTCAGTTGCGATTCCCCGGTAAGAGAGAAGGGGAGAAGTAGGAGAGGGTGGGGGGGGGTGGGGTGTGTGAAAAGTAGAGGTCTACCAGCTCATGGGGTTGGGTTGATGAGACCTCTACACCAACATGCTAGGACAGCTTGCGTCGTCGATTTTATGCGAGTCTGCGCTACCTATGTATGTACCTACGTACATGGGATCATGGGGCGTGTGTGTTGTTGCTATTTGGTGAACTGTATCCCATTTGGCATGTTTCCGTAAAAGCGACGGTGGTATCTAGGCTCCTGAGAAAGAGAGAGAAGGGAGGGGGGTGGGGTGGGGGGGGGGGGTGTAGGTAGAGTTTGCGTGATGTGTGTCTGTATGTATGTCTGTCTGTCTGTCTCTGTGTGTGTGTATGTGTGTGTGTGTGTGTGTGTGTGTGTGTGTGTGTCTGTGTGTGTGTGTGCCCTTGTGTGCCTGTGGGTGGGTGGGAAAGCAGATGTGTATTTGCTTGCGTGTGCCTGTTTCTGTATATGTGAGCGAGCTAAAAGAGGAAGGGAGAGATATGCAAACGAGGGAAGGGGCTTTTGTGGCTGTTCTGTCAAATTCCAGGTTGTTGAAGGATGTATCTAAACAAGTACCCCCAAAAAAAACTCGGGCATGGTTGAGACGCAGGCCAGCCTTGCGGCCATTCCCCCCCATGGGGGTGGGAGGGGGCTATTGGCCAGACCCTGCAATCCCACATGCTGCACTGTCCCAAAGCTGGCCCGGAAAGAATGAATTATGACAGAAAATCCGACAAGGGATCGACAATTGAGACCCTGGTCTCCCACCGATAGTTAAGCAATAAAAGAGAGGGACATTAGCAGGACAAGCAACGAATTGCACGAGAACACTGGCGGTGACCGAAAAACCCCCCCCCCCCCAAAAAAAAAAACAAACGTATTGTTCAGTGGCGTGTGGTTTGTTGATTTCGAGCTCTGCATGATCAGGATGCTTCCTCTTCCCCCCCTGGCGCGCGTCCAAGGAAAGAGATTGCTATTGTTCACGATGAGCCATGACCGCCAGTCTGCTCGCGTCTAACACTGGGACCTCCAAGGCCGAGAGGAGAGAATGGCGGAAAAAAAAAAAAAAAAAAAGAATGGGTGGACGGCTGCTTGCAGGTCAGCGGCCTTTTGCCAGGAAGGGGGCCAATCATGACGCCCGGCAAAAAAACGGCTGCCCATGTTGGTCCCGCATGCCAATAGGGATCCAATGCTTGGCCTACTCAGAAAGCATTTTGCACTGTGCGAGATTCTTGACGACAAATTTCTGTAATCTGGGATGCAGAGGTGCGTTTCATTCTTCTAGAAGCTCTGTCGAAATCCGGGGCCCCGTTCATTTGCGTTCTGACCCTGGTGCTTGTCAACTGTGGTAAGCAGCCGCAAGGCAGTCACGTCGTGAGGGCAGGGCGTAGAAAGGGGTAGGGAGCGTCCAGGCAGGAAAGCGAGAACCAGCGCACGCGGACCCTAGCTCAGCTGCCGGTCTCCTCCCATTATCGTCTATCTCTGACAGTCATCTCCACATACACGTGCGAAAGACCATTATGGGCCACTCTTCCCGGGCGCAAGAAGGCCCTTCCAAGACAAGGCCTCTCCGTTCAAGTCTCGGTAGCGCAGGCGAAGGGCTCCGTGAGGCGATCTGCTGAAGCGAGCAAATGAGTGGCGCGATCATGTTCCACGCTCCGGACTCGGGAGGCGGCATCCTCAGACGTGACGAGACAGGGCCGTTGTCAAAGGAGATATGGACGTGATGACCTGGCAGCTGGCCAGATGGTGGTATCACAAAACCATGGCGAGCGAAAGCGTGGACCGCCACGCTCCCTCCTTTCTCATCCCTCCCGACATGCCGTGGTTGGTCTGCGGTTAGGTTCATTGGCTGTAACATCGGCAACGATCATACGAACTTTCATGGCCGCAACTCGCAACGAATGAGGTGGTCTCTATCACTGGCCGGCTTCGGCTCGACCGACCCACAATAAGCCTCAAAAACCTTGGCCACCTTGATGTTTTCTAAACCCCCAATATGCCAGCGAGCATCCCATTCGACGCTATTTTATTTCCTGTAGTAAATCTGCCGCTAGTGTCAGTAATCCCGTTGGCATAGACTTATGGGAGTTGGGGGGGGGGGGGGACCCTCCATCCCGCTCAGTAAGATCTGTGACATACCTTTTTGAACTGAAAGTGCAACTGCAAAATGCCCTGCACACACAAAAGGTCAGCCGGACGTTTCACGAGACTGAACGCATGAAGAACCGTATAATGAAGCCTGAATGGAATATAGCTTGCTGACTGAGCCAGACGGTGTGTGTATAACGTCACTGTAGTCAAGTGGCGCAGACTTTGCCTACTCAGGCAGACGAGTAAAACAGTGGGCCGGCAAGGTCGTAGTCGCGGGCCGCGCCTCACACAGCACATCACCCATCCCCCCCACGCGCGCGCCCTCCTTAACTCCTTCGTCCCCAGTCCACAAAAATGAGGCACAGCATGTGGTGGAAACGTGCATCCGGGACTGACAGCTAAAGACTGACTTACCTTGTCAAAGCTGCTCTTGAAGCCGCGTTCTTTTTTGGCGCTGTAGTCCCACTCTCGATCCACAATCCTGAAGGCAATGTCCTGGTACGGCGGGCCGGCGATGAAACGAATGAGACAGGTATCTTCGGACCCCGCGGGGGCAAGAGACTCGCCCTTTCTCCGTCCATGCTCGCGGATGATCTTGAAGGTGGGCGCCTTGGTCTTGTCGATGAGATCGGGGTAAAAGATGTTGAACCTGTAGCCTTGCACGACCTTGGGGGGCGGGTTGTCGTGGTCGTAATGTGTCTGGTTGTACTTGTTCCACTCGTAACCCATCTGCACGCGATTGAAGTAGCGGGGCTTTCGCGGACGATACTTATTGGCCCACTGAGGTTTGGAGGAGCCCTCGACTGCTTCCTCAGCCGCGAAAATCTCCTCCCCCTCGCCAACTCCCCTCGCTACCTCGCGGTCGTACAGGGCTTTGGTGGCCTGGGAGAAATCTTCGTTGCCGGTCGAGGCAAACCGAGCCGTCCCCGGCGGAGGCGCATCGGAATCCTTGAGGCTCGATGTCGATGTCGACGCCGACGGCCTAGACGCTGGCTTTGCCGAGCGGCTCGATGCAAACGCCGGTGCCGTGCTGGCGAACCCACCAGACTCCTCCAATGCTTTGGCCCCCTCCGGGTCGCGGGCCTTCATCATCTCGACCCGGGCCGCCTTGATGTCCTCGCAGACGCTCTTCAGCTGCGCTTTTGCCTTGTAAACCAGCAAGCTCTTGAGCAATTGCTCCCAGTAGTCGGTGTCGATTGGCTCGTTGGACTGCAGCTTGGCCTTGATCTGCTTCTCCAGGGCCTCCAGCTGCTCGAGCGTCTTCGGGCTCAAAATGCGATCCACATCCGACGCCACCGATGTTACGGCTCTTCCCTCCGGACCTTGGGGCTTGAGTTTCCCACGGCGGTCTCCGCACAGCGCCAGAAGAGCGGTCCAGTATTCCTTGTTTCGCTCATTGCTTTCGAGCGTGTGGTAAGATCTGATGTCCTCCTCCAGCTCCTTGAGCTGCGCCTCATTGAGACCATCCAGCAGGGCTTCGGGCGCGGGTATGCTGATCTCGACATCCCCATCTTGGTCGTCGAACACGTCGCGGTCTGTATCGATGAAGCGCAGGTTGAAGGCGAGATAGTCGATGGGCTTGGCTCGAAGCTCCCGCACCCGAATGTCGGCCTTCTTTTTGGCCTGCTTCAGCACGAACTTGTCCTCGTCGGCCACGAACAGCTCAGACTGCTGGTCCTGCGTCAGATATTTCCCCCCGCCCGCCCCCGAACCTGCGTTTGCGTTTGCGGTCTTTTGTGGCGGCTGGCGGAAGGACTTGGAAATGCGGGTCGAAGCATCGAAACGCGGTGCCGTCACCTCTCTGTCTCTGTCTCTGCCCCCGGCCCTGTCGTCTTTGCGTGGCGACTTCCACCCTTCAATCATTGCTTGTCTGCCTGGGTCCATGGCTGCGGCGGAGCTTTTGGGAGTGCTGGTCGCAGGTGTCGGAACCTATTATTTGTAGCTATTATTGTCGACGCTGTCTCCTACGTTGGAGGTTGGGCAGTGGCGATAATGTGTCTCGTGTTCGATGCTGTGGGACGATGGAAACCAAACAAACATAAAAAAGTATAGAAAAAGAGTAAAAGTTGTGGTGAAACAGGAGAATGCAGGTTGCAAAGATGGCGCCGACGTGATTCTTCTGCCTTCCAGTACCTACCTAGCAGGTGATGACCTCCCAAACGGATCAGAGCAGGTGCCTTGGCAAGAGGCACAGGCTAATGCAGCTGCTGTGGACATTGGAAACAGGTGAACTTGCAGTGCTCTCGCTGCGCCAAGCCAAAATAGGTTGGCGGCCCGGGAATCCCGCTATCACCTACACTAACACCTTTAGTGTGTCCCAGCGGAGCTTGCCGGCGCATTCCATCGAGGTGCATGGAAAGAGTCCCACCGACGTCAATCAATGCGGGCGGACAAGCTCCCCAAGCCCGCTGTGTCATCCACCATCCACCAGCCAAAAAAAAAGAGTGATTGCATATCGACGATGCAGTGCACCCGGCTTTGAGGATGGCGCCGTGAAGCCGACAACCAAGGCCCGGGTTTTTTGGTTTTTTTTTTCCCTTACAGGACTGTTATGGTCCACTCCCCTGAGACGTCGCCATGTATACCATCGGCAACCAGGGAAAGATTATGCGCAAGCTGCTGGGCAAGCCCACCGTCGACTCGGTCCACGATACCGTCACTTCGGCCACCATCGCCAAGTCGCCCCTCTCAAACAACTACCGCCCCGCCTCGTCGCTCGATGCTGTCTACGATACCAAGAAGAAACCCATATCGACGTTCGACAGCTCGCCCGATGGAAACTCGGCGGTCCTCGCGAGCCACCACATCCTCAAGATCATCTCGTTCGACGGCTTGGAGATCAAGGAGAAGACAGATTTGCGCGCGCTGATAAACGCCCAGCCGAACGCCCGGAGCAATGCGTCCGCGTCCGTCTCCGACCAGTTGTTGATACAGGATGTTAAATGGGGCCAGACAGCGTCCGGGAGGCAGGTCATCTGGACGGCTTGCACCAGCGGCAAGATATTCCAGTATGACTTGTCGCGCGCGGCATCTACGTCCGTTGGGACTTCCCTCGAGTTTGTCCAGATCCGAGAGGACTCCCGACAGGTCAATTCTCTCGATATAAATCCACACAAGCCCTCTTTCCTGCTCTCGGGCAGTCAGGACGGCATCATACGGTGCTTCGACATCCGAGCGCCCATACAGACGAGGACGGGCGCCATGTTCCGCGCAATCAGCGCTTTCAAGTGCAATGCGGACGGGGTGCGTCAAGTTCAGTGGTCGCCAAAGGACGGGTTCACGTTTGCTTGCGGGACGGAGCAGGGGCTGGTTCTGAGGTGGGATATGCGCAAGCCGACGGCGCCGATACTGAGGATCAACAGTCATTCGAAGGCCTGTACTTCGATAGCGTGGCACCAGGATGGCGTTCATATGGTCAGCGCCGGGCTGGATGGAAAGTGTGCCATCTGGGACATGTCCAAGCAGGACAAACGCCAGAAGCCGAAGTGGACCATCTCAACACCGGCCCCGGTTGGCGCTCTCGCCTGGCGTCCTGGCCAATGGTCTGTGACAGCTCAGGGGAAGCGCGCCTCGCAGCTCGCCGTGACGTACGACGAGACCGGCCAGAAGAGATATGGCATCAATTCGGTGCACATCTGGGATCTCGCTCGCCCCACCATGCCGTACAAGGAAATCCAACGATTCGACACTGCGCCCAGCTCCATCCTTTGGCACGACCAGTACCTCCTCTGGACGGCTGGCCAAGACGGCTTCTTCAACCAGTGCGATGTTTCTTTTGCTCCCAAGGTTATTGACCGCCAGGCCGTGTCGACCATGGCTTTTTCAGCGCTTGGAGAGGTGGCCTTGTGTCTTGACGAGCGACCCCCTTCTTCCTCGCGTCCCCGGCCCCGTATTGCTCATCCCGACACCCACCCCACGCCATCTTACAGTTCCAGCCCCACAACGCCAACTGTGATACCAAAGTACAGCGTAAGCCGAAGCGACTCGGAAGACGATGCGGTCGGGAGCTTCTTGGGACCTAGGAGGCGAGGCAGCCGAAGGCGCCGACCGAGCCTGCGATCCGCGAGTGCTCTGAGCACGACACCGCCAGCAAATCCCGGCCTCGAGGAAACGCTTTCTCTCGAGGAGACCATCAAAGCCACCGGTGCCTACAAAGCCCAGCAGTCGTTCGCCATAGGAGGCGTCCCGTACGGCGCAAAACCAGAGATCGATCTGTACCTTTCTCTCAATTATCTCGAACCGCTTCACACGGAGCTCCCTTTTACTCCAGGGGGGATGTCGCTACCTGATCGGATTGCGGCAATCCTCGAACACTACGCCAAAGCGGCCGAACATGTCAGGCTGTTTCGTCTGGCACAAACGTGGCGAATAATCGCCTTCGCTGTGGACCTCTTGCTCCACCGACGAGCACAGTATCATCTCGAAAGACGACGGGATAGGTTCGCAAAACTTAGGAAGCAGATTGAGGCCAGGGCTAAATCTCTGCGTAACCTGTTTGACACGCCGCTGGAGCTGCCAATGGATGGCCAATCCACACCGAGACATATCACCTCGATAGCAAGTTTTGACAGGGCGCTCCATCCGCCAAGGTCGCTCCTGACGGAGGAGCTCGAAAGCACCTCGAATGTTCCCACCCCCGTGGCCCGTCCCGTCCCAGACTCTGGAGTGGTTCGTCTCGATGATAGCGGGCGCAAGAAGCTAACACCCATTATCGAGCCAGAGAGTTTTACCCTTCCACCAGCAGCCCGTCCATTTACGTTGGAGACGCGCAAGCGTCTAGACTCGGTACCGCTGTCGGTCGCAAGCCACGACAGCGAAGCTACTCATGCGAGCACCGAAGGTTATGACTTTTACGACGCTGAAGCCATCAGTAAGGCCATCGATGTCCCTAATACGAGGCCTAAGCCAACTCAAGTGATAGACTTCCGAGAGCCTGGCTCGCCTCCACGTACCGCCAAGCCGCCAGTTTTTCGGCATGACTCGGATGACAGCTTCACCCGGGTGTTTTCCGTCTCCGACGACAGCAGATTAACGGCGAGTGCAACCGATTCCTCGAATATCAGCGCATTAACGACGGCCGCCAGAGCAGCTGCTGGGACAGCAGTCCGCCAGGGAAGTGGGAGCGACGAGGGCGATTTTGCGAGCCGAATTCGCGGTAAACACATCGAGGAGTCACCCACCCGTTCACTGAGCGCCCCTTTCCGCAAGCTGCTCCACCGCACCGAGACGGACTTGACGGCTATGACTTCCTACAGCCAGTTTACGGACGAGCATCACGCCATCACTCAGACAACGACCGACAGCTTCGAGTCGTTACGATATGCGTCACAGCAAACGGATCTCGATTACTCTGAAGAGTACCCTCAGTACCAGCCATCCCTGCCGGACGAAACCGACATGTCGCCTCTGGACGACACCAGCCCGTACATCGTCGAGACGGATTACCTTTACTGGCCGGGCGACGACGATTACCCGCATCCGATCGAAGACGTCTCGCTGTTTCCCAGCACCACAACTGCGCCGCCCCTACATCCGTATACCCTCATTGCTCGAGCGGTCCAATATGAAGTGAAAAAGTCGGCGCTCAACGCCATGGCCATGATTCTCCTCCTCAAACCTCTCCTTCCAGATGACATTATTGACTCATTCCAAGCTGCCGCCATCCTCCGGCAACAGCACCAAAGGCTCATGAACCTCAGATCATTCGTCGAAGCTTCGCTTCTTCGGAAAATGTGCATGAAGGGGTGGCCTGGCGGCGCCCTCTCCTCGTGGGGGGAGAACTATCCTCGAGTGTTGGGGGCCGCGCAGCAAGGTGTGCAGGCGGGGTTCATGTGTCCCCAATGTCGCAAGCCCAGGGAAGTTGACGCATCCTCTGGCGAGTCCATCTGGCAGTGCAAGCGCTGCGACGCAGTCATGGCCCCGTGCGCGGTATGTCAACAGCGCGACGTTCCGATGGTTGTTCCACAGCCAGCGCCTAGCCATGACGAGGACAACATGTCCGAAATTGGATCCGCCCATGGTTATGAGACTCAAAATCATAGCAGCAACAAGGGCGGACATCATCACGAGGTTGGCCAAGCACAAGAGGAAGCAGAAACCGAGCCTGTCATTGCGACTTGGTGGTACTGCCCTGGCTGCGGACACGGCGGACACTCGTCTTGCATGGACGCCTGGCATTCAGGGTTCGAGTCAGAGTGCTCACCGACGGCCGAGGACGGCACGGCCGACGAGTTTACCAGCGACGGATACTGTCCGTTTGATGGATGCGGACATGCCTGTCTCCCTGGTCGAGGGGCTGTGGAGATTGTTGCCGCCCGGACGGAGGAAGTCAGCAGGGCGGTCAAGGAGGCCACACGAAATGCCGTGGAGAACATGAAGGCTGCTGTTGCTGCTGCCGAAGCTGAGATGACGGCTAATGCGGCGGCAAGGAACGAGCATCATCGTCGGGGCGGTGATGCGGCGTGGGGCGGACTGGATATGCCCAACCAACTTCGACATCATCAAGGCCACGGTGATCAGATTGGAGGGGTAAGGAGTGACGGGTATGACGTGCCGCAGAGCAGGGCGGTGGAGAGCGTGAGGGAGTCGTTGGCCAGCGTTCAGAGTTATGCGCCGAACAACAGCAGACAGAGCACGCCGGGAGCCAGCATACTCAGTTCGAGTCCCGGTAGGAGTGGGATGCATCACGTGGAGAGGGAGCGGAGGAAGAGCGTCAAGTGGGCTTCGCAGGAGGAAAATCGATGAGGTTCGGTCGGTCTGGTTGGGTTGCATATATGGTTGCGGTCATTTTGATTTCTATACTGGGAGGTTATACCGAATATGATGATCTTTTTTTTTTTTTTTTTTCCTGATGAGCTGTTTCTTTAAGTGATCACAATCGTCTGCATATCCCAAGCAGTAAGATTCTTAATTATCATGCCCTGCACAGTGTACTCGTGACTGCCAGTCCAACCGACCGTCCTCATATTGACCCGGAAAAAAAAAAAAGCAAGAATTTTTGGGAAGCTTTTTGAGTTTCCGTCTTAGCGGTCAACCTAGTTTTTGACAAACATATTATCTAGGTTTTGGTACCTATCATTTTAATCAGTCCACAAAATCGCAACCATCACATATTTCACAAAATAAAAATTCATCTTTCAAAATCACCAACCCATTACATATAAATCATCGCCCCAAAAAAAATAAAAAAATGCGCGCCTCAACCCCCATTATTATCCTCTCCTTGCTCGGCCTCGCTTCACACCTGGCAACGGGCCAATGGACCAGGTGCACCCGGGATTGCATGACAGGTTGGTGAGTACCGTGCCTACATTATCTATATAGGTAACTGGCCTACCCTCACTACCTTCTTACTCTTCAAAAACGGGGGGGGGGGGCTCTAAAACTTGATTGTGAAATCGGACTTGTTGCTGAGCTTTCTTTTTTCTTTAAAAAAAAAAGGTGTAACGAGATATGCGGCCACGGCGACGGCACGGATATCCGGTGCGCCAACGCCTGCATGGACGATTGCGACCGCGCTTGCGAGGTTTGCAAAACCCAGCCGGATTGTGTTTATTACACTCCCACGCCGCCCACGCCGACGCCGAAGAAGCAGAAGAAGAAGCAGCAACGAGGGCTTGAGGGTGGGGGGAGAGGGTTGAATATGGATGGCAAGGGGAATGGCGAGGGCAATGGCGAGGACAAGGGAAACAAGTTTACCTAGATTGGTGAGTATCAAGGCTTGGTTATGAATAGTTTGAAATTGATTGAGGGTGAGTTAATTTTTTTTTTTTTTTAATTTCCTGAAGGATACTGGTGTTGGTGGAGTTGAGCTAACTGCGGTGATAGACATGATGAGATTTTATCCTCTGGTTGTTTGCTCCATGAAGCATCATGGGAATTGGTGCACCGGACATGCTCGGAGGTGTTGTTGGAGCGATGCCATGCAAGGGCCTGCAGAAACTTCCGAACGCTTACGGGACTATTGACCTGAATGCGATCTCGGGAGGAAGAGGCTGTCAATCAAATCTTCGTCTCAAAACCGCCGGCATCCGTTAGCTTCACGGATCTTATATGGGTAACCGTCTTGCAATGTGTAACACTAGGGCTGCTTTTACCTTAACCTACCTACTATGTGGGTTTAATATTTTTAGTGTTTTGGTAACCTCCGAGCACGTACGGAACATATGCACATGCCCAGTCTTACCAAGCAGAATTGCCTGCTTGTTTTTGCCGAGGGGATTCGGGTAACCAGGGACAAGCGACCAACCGAGTTACATCGGGTGCGAAGGATACGCACCTTAGTTTTTATCGGATTGCCAAAATCGGACGGGACATGATCTATTCAACTGTGTTATATGCGAGGTACGGTCGGAAGCTCTCAGACGATCGAGGCAGGCAGCTCAGTTGTTGGCAAGATTTGATTCTTATAAATATCTATTCATGTACCTACCTAGGTACCTCACCGACACTACCTTACACACCGAGCGTCTCCGATCATCTTTGCTTCTAATTAATCTCCAAATACAAAAAGACGAAAAAACATTTACAATCCAATTACGAAATCGCACCAAAACCAAAACCAAAGCAAACTCCAAACATAGGCCTTTTAGTTTATTTCGTATTTTGTCTTTTGTATTTTGCATTTTTATCTTTAAACACAATGGCCATTTCAACAACTCCCCCAGCCCCGCGAAGAACCCTCCGCATCGGCGTCATGCTCGAGCAGGTCCAGCTATCCGACATCGTGGCCATCGACATCTTTGGCAACCTCTCTGCCGCCTACCTGGCCCAGGTGAAATCCGTCTCGCCCGACCCCGAATCTTCCGCCTTCGCCGTTTTTGATTCCCAAGCCCTCGACATCCAATTCTTTTACCTCGCCACGACGCTGGACCCGGCCGTCACGACCCCGCCAAACTTTGATCCGAAATCTCCCAACGGGACCGGATTCGGAGGGTTCAGGTACCTACCCAACGCGACCTACGACACGTGCCCGCGCGACCTCGACATCCTCATCATCGGGGGGCCTCTGCCTTCTCACCGGCCCCCGCAGGCCGATAGGTTCATGAAGGAGGCGTGGAGGAAGACCAGGGTCGTCATGACGACCTGCACGGGCAGCATGTGGCTCGCGAGCGCGGGCCTGCTGGACGGCAAGAAGGCCACCACCAACAGGGCGTTCCTGGACGTCGCGGGCAAGATGCACCCGCGCACCGAGTGGAAGGCCCAGAGGTGGGTGGTGGACGAGAAGGAGTACGATCATGACTGTGACGCGGGCCCGGACGGCGGGGAGAAACTCAAGGGCGAGCTGTGGACTTCGGGCGCGGCGGGCACGGGCATCGACATGGTCGGGCATTACTGCTTCGAGAATTTCGGGAGAGAGTTTGTGAATACCATGGCGCTGCAGGGGTTGGAGTTTAATCCGGGGGCGAGGGCCAGCCAGTTTTATGAGACGAAGGCGGGGGAGTGATTACCTGATTATCATCATGATGAAATCTTGAGCTTTGTCCAAGACGGAATGTCATGATGGACTGTACATACCTACCTTACATAAATAGGACTAGCGTTGAAGTCAACACGCTTGATAATGCGGTTGAAGAGATTTTCATTCTTTTAAGAAAGCTTTTATTTTACATGTTTAGTTGTTTGTTGGTTTGTCCCTTATTGGGTAGTCCCTGCTGTGAGTAGCTTTCGGCCATGAGGTCTCACATCAAGGCGATGCATTGGCGGTTTCTGCCAACGCTGTTGCTGTGGCGGCGCGCATCTCACACCGTGCAAGGAGGCCAAAGTGCAGAGGGACAGCCTAATCTGTTTGGGATTGCCCGGGAAGCAGCAGGAAAATCGAGGGGTCCCGAGTTATGCTCGAGCCAAATTAGAAAATTAAAAAATAATAGTAATAAAAAATAAAGATAAAAAATAAAAAAAAAGTTGATGACGATTGGTAATTACATGTAATGCGGTATGGTATCCGCTCTATGTTAGCGTAATACCTCGAAACGCCCGGTGGCCGAAGCAGCGCAAAAGGTGGGGCTTCACTCAGGCTTGGATCGTTTTCACCTTTCCCACCACCTTTTCAAAATCCATCAATCAATCAATTCGCCCTCTTTTCCCTTTGCACCCCACCCACCCGTCTTCCCGCCAAGCACCGGGCTCGCTCTCTGCCGTTGCAAAAAGTGCGCCATGACCCTTTTCCCTTCGATTCCGGGCCTCGAGGCCGTGGTTGTCGTAGGCGGTGTGGACGCACACGAGTACGAAGTGCCAGAAGATGATGAGAACCCACTCGAAAGCTTGAACCTCGCCGACTACGACGCTGCATATGCTCGCCACGGCAACATCCCGCATGTTGTGCGGTACATTGAAGCCAAGCCTGGTGTCGACTTCCTTTACCGCGTCACCATCAAGCCCAATTTTGTTTGGCGGAGTCACCACGTTGGGGTCCAAGTCCGGAATGATGGCGTGAAAGGGGGTTTGCGGCGGCTTTTTCAGCATCAGACAGCTCAAGACGGATCAATAGTAGAAAACATCCGCAGCAGGACCTCTGGTAACTCCAAAGAAGGATATATGACGCTCATGTTCCGCTTTGCCCCTGTATCTCTCGGTATGAAAACCTTTGATGGTTTCCCGTGCCCCTATGCTGACCTTATGTATAAAGTCGAGTCAGACAGCGTGACGCCAAGCCAAATGCAACTGCAGATGAAAACTGCAAAGCAGTGCGGATGCCTCAAGGTTTTTCTCTTCAGAATGCAAAAAGGCAAAAAATTCAGCGTAGCTGGGAAATCGCCTGCAGCCCAGCCTCCACCACAGGCAACTCAGTTTTCTGAGAAGGCCTTCAAAGGCAGGGCGATAGATTGTGTCTCAAGGTATGTGTGCTAACCTTTCCTCGGCGGTTTGTTGCTTTTGAGAGCTCGCATGACTGATAACACTCAGCTTTATCGCGAAACCGCTTCGCACAGATCCTACCACGAAGTACTCCAAGAATTATACCGATGACCAAAAACATCCCTTTGCTGTTTTCGAATTTCGCTATCGTTCCAAAGGTATGGTTCTGTTAGCCATGCGGGCTGCTCAGTATTGCTAACCGTTCAGCAGAGGGCCTAATGACTGAAGGTATAATCCCGCGCCCGCCCCAGGTTGACGACTTTGAGGCTCTTCCAGAGAGAAAACCGGTCAAAAGAGAAGGCGCCATTACGATAGATGATGCGGGTATCAATGGTTCTCAGACTGTCCCCGGCCGGTCCGCATTGGAACAAGTTAACGGAATGAGCGACGACGAGGTTCGGCGCAAGCTTGCGGAGCTTCTAGATCAGAGAAATGTGAGTCACGCCTTACCCAAAGTCTTCCGTCTTACCGTCTGGGCTATTTCTTGAAATACCACGAAATCTAACAATCCCCCTCCCCCACCCCTGCCCCAAACAGCCCGGCAATCGTCCGATGAAGCGTGAGAATCCGATGGACGATGCAGAGTTTTCTGCTCGCTACAAGACCCGAAAGTTGAACAACGGTCGTGTAGAGATTGATTTGACTGATGACTGACGCCGCCGAACAACAAATCTCAAGTACGGCAAGATGATGGCTCGCGTTTTTCTAATCCCGGCCATACCGCAGCACGCGCAACTACAAATTTTATTTTTATTGGCCACCAATCCCGGGTTTTCTGCCCAGCTTGTTTTTGAGTCCCAGGGTGCCGGGTAACAGAAGCACGTTTACCATCTTTGCAATCTGGGTTTAATGGGGAGAGACGTCTGAAGTAATTGGCCTAGATATGGGGTCTTATTCTCGAAAAGTTAAGCAACAGGGATGGGTGCAGTTACTCCAAGATAGGTAGTCTACCAAGCTCACATATGGCACTTGGACCGTGCTTTTTCAGAAAATCATCCAACAGTCTCTCGGCTTGGAATTGAGTTAGGCAACAGGCGGTCGAGGCTGGATCTGCCGGGCTGCTGCGCTTTGACCTCAGAACAGCACCTCAAGTCGTGGAAATTCGAAACAGCGACCAACATCGAGAGCCATCAGCTGGGTAAGGGACGCTGCACATGGAACCGAAAACGGAATGTCCAGCCCAAATGACGGGCCTGGCTTACCTTCACCTGCCGGCTGATGTAAAAAAGGATGGAACGCCACAATTGAAAGAAGGCAGGAGTGGTTAGTCCTTCCATTTATCCGGGATTCGGATTTGTGTCAGGTAGCCTTCTCTGCCGTGTCTGTTCCCGCCCCGGCCGCATCTGGCCCTGCCATCCCATTGCATTTCCCCACACCATGTGCCGCTTGTCGATGGCCATGCGTGGGCGTGGCAGATGCAGCTCTGACACTGACACTGGCACTGACAGCAGTTGGTTGGTGGTGATGGTGTGGTGGGCATCATGTTTGGCAAGGTGGAATCACTTGAACTCTTTGGACATTATCTATTGACTTTCGGATACATGGCAACCACATTTTTACGCCATTTCACTTTTCTTCTTTTTTTTCTACCCGCACGAATATTCGCAAATGTCGATCCCACACTGGGCAATCTGTCGACTGGGGGGTTTCGACATTGTATATACATAAACCAGCAGATCATCCTGGGTTTGTCGAAACATCATCAACACCTTGGCCGCATGAACCAATGCGCACGCCCTTGAAGGAAAAAAAAAAAGGTAGCAGATTTGGCAGGGTAACAATGGGAACTTTCTCTTCACACCATCTCCCTTTTATAACCCAAAAGTCTGTGCGTTTTCTTCTCTTCTTCTTCTTCCATTCGGCATTCTCCGTCCACAGAATAATTGCCGATAATCTTGGAATCCCCCAGCTTCGGAACCGAGCTCAGCTCTTCCATCCCTCAATGTAACCATACCATACCTGGCACAAAACCGCAAATGGTTTCTATTGTTTGTTGGTACCCAATTGACCAGTCATACTTACTGCCTACCCCAGACAAAATTCCTTTCCCCTGTGTCCCCGGTTTTTTTTTTTCTCTTTCGGCGAAGTTTGATAATTGTCCGCATAATAAATGTCCCGTATATAGATGCCAAGAATTCCCCCAGAGTCGCATGTCAAAAAGATTCATCTCTGTTTCTTTTCTTGTTCTTGGGAATTCCTGGACCCTCATGTATTATTATTTTACCCCACAGGTTCGCACCGGGGAAAGCCAGGAAGAATTACCGCCAAACCCTTTTGCTGGAATACCTTTTTGAATCAACTTTATATCGCTTTTTTTTTTTTTTTTTTTTTTTTTTTTTAAATCTTTTTTTTTTTTCGTATTGGCTTCCAACAAAGCGCCACGTATCGCGTGATGATGTGGAATATCGTGATTTAAGGGGGGGAATACCTACCTAGTTGAGGTCGTACATACCTAAATTTGAGACCGACAACCTCCACGACAGTCTCGTTTATGGAATCACCTGACGATACTATCTTACTCGTCTTACCTTACCAACAATGAGCGACAACACATCATTACCACCTCCCTCTCCGACGGGGTCGGCCCCGCAATTACCTCCAATGCCCGCGGACCTCGCTCACGATTCGTTAAAAACCAACATCATCGTCTCGGCTTCAATATGCTGGTTCATAGCACTCGTCTTTGTCGCCCTTCGCTTCTATACCCGCGGAGTGGTCATTAAAGTACTTGGCGGATCGGATTGGAGTATTCTTGTTGCATTGGTAACCTCCCTCCTTACCTATCTCGAATGATTTTTGCACAATATAGAGCGAATTTGTTGACATGTTTCTAGATATTTTCAGGTGCAACATGTGGAGGAATTATAGAACGTTCGTAACCTTTTTTTTTTTCTTTAAAACCCGATCCCCTCATTCATCGAAACGAAAAACCCTGACTAACTTCAATTTAGAAGCAACTCACGGCGCAGGTCAACATGTCTGGGATTTAGATCCTGCTGATACAAAGAACGCAATAGCATGGGGAAGAGTATGTCAACATCCTAATTTATCTGCCCCCCCCCCCCCTTTTTTTTTTCTTTTCCAAAAGTATCCCCACATATAGATACTATATGAAATCTTAACATTTTTATTAACGACACCAAAGTCAGCATGGTACGGCATCCTCTTTTACATCCTGACGCTCGCATTCTCCAAAATCTCCATCCTCCTCCTCTACATCCACCTCTTCACCTTCAAGTGGGCCCGCCTGGCCGGCCAGACGCTGCTGGGCCTCGTCGTCCTCTCGCACCTGTACATGGCCCTGGCGACCTTCACCGCCTGCATCCCGCTCAACTCTTACTGGGATTTCACCATCAAGAAGAAGTACTGCCATCCGCAGTCGGTCTGGTGGAGCAATACAGGGCTGCATATGAGTGAGTTTTAGTTACCTACTACATATTAATTTAACCCCTCCCCGCGCCGTCCTCTCTCTCTGCCTATCTGGGGAATTATTTTGGGCAGTGGGTATGGTTTGTAGAGACAAGAGATTAATGTCTTGTGAAACTTTGTCGCAGTGACCGACTTTTTGATCTTTTTACTTCCGATGCCCGTCGTTTGGTCGATTCAGCTGCCAAAGAGGCAAAAATTTGCCTTGTCGGGGGTTTTTGGGTTTGGTTTTGTGTGAGTTCCCCTCCCTCGTCTTTCTGTCATTAACACATCACTTAATTCTTTTTATCCATCGAATATGTGCTGATTTAGATTTTTACCAGGGTCTGCTTCATTTCAATCTTGCGACTGCTCCAGCTCCTGCGCGCCCAGGTCAACCCGGACTTTACCTACGTCGCCGCTGAACTGTCGTACCTCACGGTTGTCGAAGTCAACGGAGCCATCGTCTGCGCCTGCGTCATGACGCTCAAACCCTTTTTCGTCAAGTTCTTCCCCGGATTGCTCTCCTCGAGGGGCTCGAGGAGCACCCTGGATTCCCTGGGCAGGAGGGGAAGGACCGGGAGGAGCGTAACGCCGGTTTACTACGGGGCCGGACCGCCCACCATCGGGAGCACTAGCAGAACCGGCGGCGGTAGGATGAGGGACCCCGCGAGCCCGCTGAGCGTTTTGGATAAGCAGTACGGGATCCATCGAGACGATGGGGGGTACTACCCCAGCAGCAGGAACTGGAACGTGGGAGGTGGTGGCGGCGGTGGGTACATGGAGATTGAAGATGACAAGGTGCCCGTGGTCGGCAGCAGGGACAGGGAAGACTCGGAGGGCTGGGGGGGGGCGGACGTCGAGCTCGAGGAGAACGTCTCCCGGAGAGAGAGGGGAGGCGGTTTTGGTCCTGCACAGGAGGCGAGAAGGGATTACATGGTTAAGAGAGGGGTCGGGACGGGTGGAAATTTCTCGGGTCCGGTGCCAGAGGGCGTGGTGAGGGTCGAGACCAGCGTGACGATCGTTAAGGAGGATTTGAGATAATCAAATTCCAATTATTTGCATATTTATTTAATAGGCTCGCGGTACTGTTTAGTTTTAATTCCTTTTATTTTTTCTCCTCTTGCCTTCAACCTTCGAATACCCCCAAGCGAGCGTGCGAATTTGTCTTGCAACACGGCTTGGGGCTGCTTGCCCGGGAAATAGGAAGCATGGTAACTCACCAGCAAGACCGGGGCGGTTGACGTGAGCCAGTCAGCGAGTTTTATCGGGCCATAAAAGAAATTCCCACATATATACAGAACAATTAATCTAGGTGGAACATGTGGGTGGGAGTGCCCTGCTTTCTTTTTTTATATAACGTGCGTGATAAGCGAGTGCACCACACAAGCGAGTGCACCACTTTCCACCACCCCACCACAACTATCCTTAATTACACAACCACAAAACTAAGAAACCACAATAACTGAATCAGAATCAGATGAATCAGATGATTCTGTAACCTCCTTGCACGTGCGTGCATTATGGCCAGGCTTACCGCACACGCCACAACACCGAATCTTCGTACGAGACCCCCCTGCACTACCACTATTTTGCTGTATTTCTTGGGCTACCTGCTCACCCACAGCCTTCTAATCCAGTATATCCTGTGCCTCTTATACGGTAAGTGATCCTCCAAGCCGCACACGTGTTTTTTTAGCTCTCCGTCTCTTACTAAGCCCTTCATTGGCCTTACGCAGCGAAGAGACCTCTGCACGGAGAAGAGCTACCTCGTACATCATTACCATTGCCCCTTTGGTAAATTGGTCCACAGCAGCTAACATTAAGGTTAGAGAGCTGCCTTAATATTTAGAAATTTGAGTTTTAATAAGCTCTGACTGTGAGGTTGCTTCCCGAGGGTTACGTAGTATTTGGAAGACCCAAGGTAGTACCATGCCTGGCCCCGAGGCTGGAGGTGTTGGAGTCCAAATGCGCACATCCAGCTTAGATATCACCCTCTCCGGGTCGTACGACACAAGGCCAGCTCCGGCAAAACCTCCCTGGATATTCTTTTCTGTAATCGAAGCAAAAAACACTTTTCTAAATACACAAAGAAACTCCAACTTACTAATATATATAATGTTCATCCGCATTAACTGCTTAATCTAGCGGCTATATACCTTCTTTAATGGCGAAAAATAACTAATATCTAATGGTTGAAGTAGGTGTGAGGAATGCGGAGGTATATAAAGTGTAATAATATTGTGCTCCTGGCAATAGATTTCGAATTCCTTGGAGTAGTGGCTCTCGTGGCTATCAAGGATTAAGAGCCGATATTTGCCCTTTGTACGAGATGCTGTGTAAAAATCGAAGTGCCGAATCTAATTTATACCTTTCTTATTAGTAATCCAGCCATTATTGGTTGTTGTAATACGCTAATTGGCCGGAAGGTTATATTTTTAATACCAGTTAGTAAGGTAATATTGCCCGGCTAAGATAATGAATGGTGGAATGGCCTAACCTAGAGTGTTGATTCCCTGAATAACTGTAGCCTACTTACGATTGCCAGGCTGGACCTGTTTAGCTTTGTTACGGCTATTAGAGGTTGTAACAACCATAATAGTAATAATAATGCCTATTATAAACCCAGTCTCGTCGAAGTTATACGAATCGTCGTTGAGGATGCCGTATTTGGCCTTAATATTATGCACAAGTGTAAACCACTCGCGAATAATCTTTGGATCTTTACATTTGGCCTTCTGGTAATTGTATTTATGCGTAAAACGCGTCTGGAGTTCTGGCTGGCGCTTAACGAAGTTGTGAGCCTATTGTATGCCAATAGGGGGCGCGTCGCGTTTGCGGAGCAATCGGTTGGCCATATCTTCCATATAACAAAGCCGAGGATGGAATGCGCGTGCAGATAGTTTAATTATATATTGTATAATCGTCTTTTCTTCTAAATCCGTAAGTTTGCGTGAATTGGCTGGAATATCGTTGCGTGCAGATTTACCGTCGCGTCGTTGCATCAGTGTTGTATGGTGAACGTCGTATATCTTTGCTGCGGACTGTAGGGTAAGATTATTATTATTTTGGATTGCCTTAAGAGCTAAAAGTATCCGTGCCTCTTTTGAGAGAGAAGACATGTTGGGTTGTGGAATAATTGAGTGTTGAAGGTAAAGGTGGTGTTTTGCGTGGAAAGTGGTGCACTCGCTTATCTGGTGCACTCGCTTATCACGCACGTTATATATTAAAAAAAAAAAAAAAAAAAAAACCTCGGATGAGATGCCCCCTCTCGTCTCCTTTTTTACGTGTTTCTCTCTTTTTCTTCATGTTCAACAAAATGGGTACCACACCCGGACGGCAAGGCCCGAACCTGTAGAACCCCCTCCGACCCCGCTCCGTAATTAATCCCGGCCCTTGCTGATTCCCGGGGCTCCACTCTTCCCCGTCTTCACTCAACTGACCACCAACCACGAAACCCACTCACTCACCAATCATCCAAGTGATTCACGTACTGATTGATCACATTTACAAACTTAACAAACAGTTGGCTCGTTGCATATTTTGGAAATGGCCACCCCAAAGCCCAAACCCGTCCTCCTGTTCATGGCCCACCCCCTCACCGGGCACATCACTCCCACCCTCCGGATCGCCTCGCACTTCTCGTCCCAAAACTACAAGGTCTACTTTCTCGGCCCGACATCGCACAAGCAGCGCATCACCTCGGCAGGATGCATCTTCCTCCCGCTTCTCGGTTCCGCAGACATTGACGACCTAGCCTACTACACGCCTGAGTCTCCCTCAACTGGCAATCCCTCCTCGTCTGATGATGGCGGCACCTGGCAGTCCCGCGCCCTCGTCGACTTCCAACAAATCTGGATCAACCCCTTACCGGACTCGTGGCGCTCCGTAACCTCTGCCCTGTCCGAGATCTTTTCCTCAGGCTCCTCCTCCTCCTCGTCTTCTCCCGAGCTCACCGAGCTCACGATAGTCTCGGAAGCAATGTTCTTCGGAATCCTCCCTCTGTTCCTCAACGCGCCCTTACCGCCGCCCCTGACCTCCTCCTCCCTGTCATCCATCAAAACAGTCTGCCTGAGCATAATGGTGCCCTTCATCCGCAGTCCCGAAATCGGCCCGGGGTTCTCCGACTCCCTCCCTTTTCTCCCTTCCCGCGCCGCCCAGATCCTCCGCGCGGAGGAGCAGTGGTCCGCCTGGGCGCAGAGGACCTCGCACCTGTCGGACCTGCTGGACTCGCAGCTGCTCTCGGTCGGCTGCTCGACCGGCCTTTCCGGCTTTGGTCCCTTCCTCTCCGGCGCAAACTACGCGCTGCTGGGGGGGAGGGCCCGCTCGGACTCGTCGTCGGCGGCAGCAATCCTCCAGCTCGGCTGCCCGTCTTTTTTTTACCCCCGCTCGTCCTGGCCCGCCACGTTTCGGTTCATCGGGATCCTGCCCCCCGCCGCGGCGCCGAGGCCGGGAGGCTGGCCGAATCTACCAACCTGGTGGGACGAGATTGTGAAAAACCACCACGACGACAAAAACAAAAATACAAAAAAGAAGAAAATAGTGGTAGTAGCCCAGGGAACGGTGGAGACCGACCCAAACGACCTGATAATCCCCACTATAACCGCCATGGCATCTGACGACGACGACAACAACAACAACAACGCAGCAGTAACGGTAATCGCGATCCTCGGCAGGAAAAACGCCTCCTTACCAGCGGACTTCCCCCTCCCGCCCAACGCCAGGGTGACCGACTACCTGCACTACGACGCCGTCCTCCCCTTGGCCGACGCGTGGGTGCACAACGCGGGGTACGGCGCCGTCCAGCACGGGATCGCCAACGGCGTCCCCATGGTTGTCACGGGCGAAGGGCAGGATAAAGCCGACAACGCAAAGAGGATCGCCTGGTCGGGGATCGGCATCAACTTGGGCAGGGTGAAACCCCCCGCCGAGCAGGTTAAGAAAGCGCTCGAGGCCGTCTTGTTTGAGGATGGGTACAGGGACAGGGTGAGGCGGATGCTGGAGGAGTCGAGGGGGTTGGATTGTTTCAAGCTGGCCGAGGAGGCGGTTTTGAGGGTGTCTGGTTGAGGGCCCGGGGCGTTTCGCGGGATGAATGAGGGTTTTTTTTTTTTCTTAAAGACAAAGGGTTGTTCAGGCGGTGGATATATGAGGTGGCGACGTCAAATAGAACAGTATTTGGACTAGAGTGGAAAGATTCATTCGTTTCACGGCAGGTCGCCTAGAGTGTGACCTTGTCGGATGCCTGCTTCGAAAGAGGATATGATAGACAAGAAAAAACATAGACCATAACAACAGAACAAGGTTAATAATGATTTAGATATTAAGGGTATCTCGCTGCAAACCAAGAAAAAAAGAGGTAAACATTAATTTCACCAAACGCAACTTCAACGAGCTGCGCTCTCTCTCATCCCCTTTGTCCTCAGCGTCAACTTTGTGGTCCCTGCCTCGTCAAACGGTAACCCCCCCACAAAATCGTCGATTTGTCCAGCGCCATGATCTTTGGTCTGGCCGGCCGCATTTCCATTTCCGTGACCAAGAATCTTCCCCCTCAACTCTTCTCCCCTTCGATGCCCAACAGCGACGCTACTAGCATCACTTCCTCTTCGACTCCCAGCAAAGCTACTGGCATCGTCACCTCCAACGCCCAGGTGACTCCTCCCCTGCTTCCCGGCCCAAAGCCCACGCACCCCACCCCTCTTCCTCTCGGGAAGCTCGTCGCTCCCGGCGCTGCAAACGTACAGCAGATACTTGATATTCGGCAACGTATGTCGTATGTCCACCACCCTCAACCCCTGACTTGCACACAAGGCTTCGATATCCTTGTTCAACAAAAACCACCCGTAATCGAATCGGTATTGCGCGCTCGACCCCCCGCGAGGAACATACAACGGGAAATCCCTTTGCGGATCGGGCAGCTGCGAAATTTCGTCTCGTATCGTGGAGCGGGACCCAAACGGCCGGATCGGATACGGTAACGGGACGCCGAGGTAGTACTGAAGCGCGTCGGTAAGCTGGGCGACGTAACCCAGCGCAGCCGATAAAGCGTCTTCGCCCAAGGGAGACTTGAGGGTCGAGTCGTACACAGTATTCGGGAGAGGGATGCCGCAGATTGAGAACGAGAGAGGCGGGGAGGCAGGCATGGGCGAGATGTTGTAGATCGCTGCTAGGTCCTCGCATATTCGGCGGCGCTGGCCGCGAATCTGGTCTTTCGTCTTGGAAAGAAGGGAGTTGGAGAGAGCGAGTTTCTCGGTCGCATTGGACACGTCAACGGCGGCCTTCTCCTGGACGGACCTGCCGGCCGCTATTGCGGCGCGGCGGGCTTCAATCGAGGCTCGAAGGTCAGCGTTGCGTTTTTTGGCAGAAGCCACGGCGCGCTTTTGCGAGAAAAGGTATTTGTTTGTCAGGGCGAGAGAATCTTGAGCGGCGGGCACTTGGTTTTCTGGAACCTTGGGGAGGAGATGGTTGATCTGCTTCGTGAGGGCATCTCGCGTCGCCAGCGCATCTTGGATCGAGTTGTCGAGAGTAGCCAGGCGCATCAAGGCGTTGTAGGAAGATGTTGATGTCGGGGGAAGCTGCTTCGGCGGTGGGTATTTGTTGGACAGCTCGAGGGAGTAGATGCCGTCGATCATGTGGAAAACAAGACTGTTGGGTGGGAAGTGGACGTTCTGGAGGGTGCCCAGCCAATTGAGCGCCCGCAAGTCAATGTCGTCGACCAGAAATGCTCCCCACGTATTTTGCCGTTTCGTCCATATTTTTATCGTCACCAACGGCGACTGCGTACTGGTCGAGTTGACGTCGGAGAGCTCGAAGAAGCCAAAGTTGAAGTTCTGTCCCCCCCATGTATGCATCGCCAACATCAGCCACCGCAACCACCAGCGCCGGGACCGGAGAGAATCAATCATACCGTGGCTCGCTCTGCAACTTCGCTGATGTAAATCGGCTCCTCGTCTCCTTGCACGTGCAGCGAGAAGAAAGCATCGGCCAGCTTGTTGTCAAAGTTGTCCTCCAGACGCTTCTGTCTTGTCACCGGGCCTTCGTTGGAGAGATTGGTACTCCTCCTCCGTCCGAACTGCGGGCGCAGGTCTTCGGACGACAGCGCATGATGGATCTGCTGGGTATTCCGCAGCGACTCGAGCTTGGCGGAGCTCTTGTTAAGAGCAACATCGTCGGTTGTTCGGCCGCGCGGCTTGGAGAAGGTGAGGTTCCGCAGCGAGATGCCGCGAAGGTGGCGGAGCTTGCGGTTTTGCGCGAGGAGAAGAGGGCGCTTGGACTCGGACGACATGGTTCATGTCGGTTTGCGGGGGGAGATTGAAGCGATTTAATGCAAAAAAGAACATTGAGTGGCAGTGGGCGGCGAGGTAGCTGATTTGTCACATTGGTAGGTGGTACAGTACCTACGTATTCACGAGGATGTTTCAGTGACGCCGGGGTCCCGGGAATGCCCCACGCTGTCCACTGAAGCTTGGGTGGTGTCGGGGGAGAGAGCTGTCATGACTCTTGGCATTAACCAGAGCATGACGCAGCGGAGTTGGCTGTATGGTCTGTGCGTTTTAGGCCCGTCACCGTTCATTAATCTCGCTGGAGATATCCGTAACTACTAGCGCCGGAACTGGCCTGCCGGAGCACTTCGCACCAGTCAATGGAAGGCAGGTGCAGACAGAGAATTGGCTACGGGTATCACAGACTGGTAAAAGTGAAGACTTTTTTTTTTTTTTCTTTTTTTCTTTTTAAACATTATTATAATTACCATTATTATAATTTCTTCGCTATGCTCTTCAACTCATTTTATAATACCCTGCCCCAACCCCCGTTGTCCGTCATCGGCCTATGATATGACTGATCGGCAGGCATCATCATCTCTCTCCGCCCCGGCCCCGCTCCTCCCGCCGCGGGGGGTGAATCGCTGAACATGTAATCCAGTCCGCCCGATGCCGCGGTGGGCGTCGCTAGCCTTTCGCCCCTATACCATCCCGGCATCTCATCGGCCTTTGGCCTGCCGCTCTCGCCTGCGTAAAACTGCTCCATCTCTCTCTCCTCGAGCCTGCTCTTCCTTCTCCTCCACCACCAGAACAACGCGAAAACGAAGGCGAGAAGGACTATCACGGCGCCCGTCACGGTTATACCTACTATGGCGCTGGATGGCAGACCGCTTTGCGCTTCGGAGCTCGTGTAAGAAGAGTCAGAGTCAGAAGAAAACGAAGAAGAAGAAGAAGAAGAGTCGGAGGAGAAGCCATCCGTGGGGATTGTTCTTTCCGGGTCGTTGGAGAAGGAAGCCTCGGGGGAGAGAATGTTGGTGTTTGTTGGCGAAGAATCATCGACCTCGAGGGTTTCTCCCGCCGAGACTGTTGGGTCGGGATCGGTGTCGATTGTGCGTGTGCCCTTTGCCATGGCCAAGGGATCCGAGGTGCTTGAGGACGGGAGATCGGAACTCTGCCAGTTTATTTGGATCATGGGTGCCATGAGGGTGATTGTCGGAAGTGCTGGGAGGTGTGCCTCATTGGATTTGAGATCGTCACCGTCGCAGGTTACGCTTGGGACTGAGGTGGATGTCGCTATCCTGATGCAGGTTTGTCCGTTGATGTTGGCGCAGCCGTATCCGCTGGGAGAGAGTGTTAGTGGACGGGAAGGGTCAATACCAAGGAGAGTTAGGGGGGGGGGGTGTGGTTTGGGCACTGACCTCGGACAGCAACCGACTGCTGTCTCGCCGGCTTGGAGACGGAATTGGACGGGCCACCCGGCCTTGCCGCCGCTACCTCCTGTGGCCGCGCAGGCGGTTGCATAGCCTGTCGGGCAGTGCAGGCCGGGGGAGTAGAAGCCCCATCCGCTTAGGGGTGCTTCTTGTGATGGTGCCCCTTTGGAGGTTTCCGGCCAACATGAAGTTGCGTCGACTGGCTGACCGTCGGAGCACGCTTGCCCCATGTATCCGATGCTGTTTGTTGCACCCCCCACCAAACCGCCAAGAACCCCATTGTTGACGTTGAAGGATGCGACGGCCACCGTACATGCAGGTGGAGGGATGAATGTGGTGGTAAGAGGCCCGAGGTTGACGGGCGTTTGCCCTGTGAGGACTGTGGCTGACATGATGTTTGCAGACTCGTGGACGACTAGATGGAATATCTTTTTTTACATCCAGAAAAGGGAAACCGTCTGAAACTCATGCACAAAAAAAATAGCGGGCCGTTGACCATTTTACGTTTGGGACGGGAATCTCCCTCTGGCACCACCGCAATCTCCCAGAATGGCATCAGATCTGCCCTACAAGCCGCGCAACCGAGCAAACGGCTTTGTCCGAGCGTCTTTGAGCCCTCGGAATGACTTCATCTTGAACCGGGTGGGGGGTCGAACGTTGCACCACGTTTCATGTCCCTGGCCGGTTCCCTTTTTTCGAAGAGATCGTCCCCAGGACCCCAGGGATGTTTTCTGTTGATCCTTTCCCAGGGCGGCGGACGGCCCCGCATCTGGCAACCCCTGACGATCAAAGATGCCTTCGCCAACGGTGTGACAAGTGAGCGATAAACAGCCGCGTGGAACATTACACAACCCAAAACGCTGTTTGCCTTCCATTTCAAGGCATTCCGGATGGTGGTAGCGGTTTCAAGTGAAAAGGTTAATTGGGAATGGACGGTTGAGTGCCTATTAAAAGGGGTTGACTGCCGATCGAATTATGGAAAAAGAGCGTGCTTTTTATTTTTCATCCACATTCCATTCCTGGGATTTTCCTTCTGGTGGCCTTCGACGAGCGTTAGTACCTAGTGGGCGGCTCGCGTGGGTCCGGACCCTGTGTGCGAGCTTAAACCGACGGTGTTCGAAATGACTGATCCGAGTCCAAGAATTGTCTACTCTCACCGCCCAATCCCATTGCTTCATCCCCTGATGCCGAAATCATGAGAATTGGAACCCGGTGCGGGGTTGACTGGATTGAGGTGGCTTCTTTTGTCGCCGACCAGCCGTGCAAGCACGTGTATGAAGCTTCAGTGCGCGCGGGGTACCTCCTCTGTGACGTTGAGTTGACGGAAGGTATGGCTCGACTTTGACATATGAATATTACCATCATGATTATCCTTCCGACCCCGAAGATGGAAGGGAATCAATAATGTCACGAGATCAAGAAGGGAAAAAATAATAAAAATCCTCTTTGGTCCATCAAATCTCCTTTTCCCGGGAACAAACCTTGTCACCAAGAACAAAACCAAGCCAGCCCCAGTCTGAACACTAAATACTCCACGGCAGAGATCATCATGTTGCGCCCCATGTCCAGGCTCCAAACCAAACCCACCCTTTGCAGGGCCGCTGCTCTGAGCGCCCGATTATTCGCATCCCGGCCTTGCAATCCCTCTCAACCCCGTTCGCGACCGCCTTACCACCGCAAACAGCAGCCCAACAACGACTTCACTTCCAACAACTCCATTTTCGGCTGCCCGCCCTCTACTCACACCTCAAAGACTGCACCTCAGACGGCCCGCCACTTCCCGCCTTCTGCTCGGTCGGTGGCGGATGAGCGGTCCCGTTCGTTCTACAGCACGGTGATCTACCACGGCCAAGTGCCGGGATCGGACTACGAGTTCGACGACAGCCAAGTCTTTGGCAGCGAGGTCAAGACCAACCCGACGCAGAGCGAAGCCAACGTGGCGGCCGACAGAGGGGAGAAGGACCCCCTGCCCATGGGAATGCACCGCACCATCTTGCTGGGCGAGGGAGGCGCGCACGAGTACACCAAGGCGACCGACAGCGAGGAGTCGGTGCACGCCGATCGGTATGAGGAAGATCCTTTGCATAAGGATCAAAAAAAGAAGGACAGTAAAAATTAAAGAGTAGAAGGTGGAAAAGTAATTGAAAACTGATTGCGTGTTGTTCCATTTGATGTTCTGATTTTCCCAAGAAAAAATTGATGGATTTGTGATTGGTAGAATGATTTTGGATGATATCTTGTCTTGTCGACATTTTATATCCTCGGTTTATAGAGGGAAATATTTGAGTATCATTCAATTCATGAGGTAGATGTCTTGATCATGGCCGGACTTGTAGTTGAGTGACAATCATGATTCACTACAAAGATGATTATTAGCTGGTTCTACTGATTGAATCTAGTGATAAAATGCAAACGCAGGTTTCTTCTTGGCCCCTTTCAGTTATCAAGATACATGCAGCCAGAGAGAGACACGGCAACCAATCACTCACTTGTAGCTGCCATCTCACAGACAAACTTCCCCCCACCTTCCTCTTCAGTTTCAGCCCACCGACAGCTTCATCTTTTTTTTTTTTTTTTTATTAAATAGATTTATATTTTCAACCAAGGTACCCCGGAGATATTTTACCACAAGCGGTGCAGAGGATGCCGGTTTCTCAACCATTGGCATCGAATATCAAAAGTCAATATACCTTCTGGCTTCATCGACACCGCTAAAGCTCAATCTTAAAAAAAAAAAAAAAAAATTACTGCTGAACAATTCTCTCCTGTATCGGCATCATCAAGATCGGCTCAAGATGTGACTGGACTCATAGTCGGGAGAGCTCCCTTCGGTGGCTCATGACTGCGCCTCTCCATTGCAGGTGACCCCTCACTCAGCCCGACGTCTCATCTCCATCTCAACCGCAGCTTGAACTCCACGTCGACACAACGCTACAACCTACGAATCACGAATTTGGCAATCCAGCTACAATAATCCGATCAGCATGCGGCTCATTGACGTCAAAACCTTTGAGCTCCACGAGTTCCACGGCGATAATGTCCCGGTTTACGTTATTCTTTCCCACGTATGGGGCCCTGACGAAGTCACTTTTGCCGATATGCAGACGGGCAGTCTTCGCACAGCCGCCGAGAAGAAACAAGGGTTTTCAAAACTTGCGGCATGCTGCCAACAAGCCATAAGCGATGAATACAAGTGGGCGTGGGTTGATACGTGCTGCATTGACAAGAGCAGCAGCGCCGAGCTGTCGGAAGCAATCAACTCGATGTTTCAGTGGTACAAAGATGCTGCCGTGTGTTATGTCTATCTTGATGACGTATCATTGCCAGAGCAGCTCAATGAAGCCCTTCCCTCGGACTATCCCTCGGACTCGATTTATGCGGCCAATTGCTTCATCTCAACTTATAGGAGCAAATGGTTTACAAGAGGGTGGACCCTGCAAGAGCTGCTTGCTCCCCAATATCTGCTTTTCTTCGCCCACAACTGGCAACCCTTTGCGCACATGCCAAAGCTGCTCCCATCGGAGGACCAGCATATCATGAAAGTGGACCTCACTAATACGGTATCACTAATAACTGGAATTCCGGAAAAATACCTGTCAGCGAAAGCTGCCTTGGGCCAGGCATGCGTTGCCCAAAGAATGTTCTGGGCTTCATCCCGAAACACAACGAGAGCCGAGGATCGGGCATACAGCCTGCTTGGTTTGTTCGACATCAGCATGCCCATTCTCTACGGCGAAGGCCTCAGAAAAGCATTTGCCCGGCTTCAGGCTGAGATTATGAAAGAGAACCCAGACCAGACCATTCTTGCGTGGCACCCTACAGGCGCCACATTGTACCGCCTGCTAGCGGAATCGCCCGGTGACTTTCGGCACTCGATGCACGTGGCTCAACTACAGCGTGAAGCTGCGGGATCTGCGACATGGTCATCATTTTACATGACGAACCTTGGGCTTAGCATCACGCTGCCCGTTCTAATTCCTGACGGGGGCGAATGGAGAACTGGGACCGTGACCAGTGCAATACCGCGATGCACCACTATGGCTCCATATGAGCGTCCGACACAGCGAGTAATCAGCCTCAGTGTCATCTTCCTTGACAGGGATTCTGAGGGACGACCCATCTTCATTTGCCGCAGACCCCCATCGTGGGCCTTCAGCGAAGTGCAGGGGTCCGCAACAAACATAGTGCTGGCCAGAAATGTCATGTCGAGGGTAGAATCCAGGGCTAACCGTTCCCGAGTTTCCAATACGAGTAGCAGTACAGACATCGTGTTGCGGGGAATGCATATTCTCGCCAACGAGACGGGTATCAATATTGAGAGCTTGCGGGATGAGTTATGGCTGAAAGACATTGGCATCGATTCGCTCCTCAGTATTTCCATCGCTGGGCGTCTCTACGAGGAACTCGGCGTGGCAAATTTTGGAAGAATTCTGGCCTTGAACACCGTTGCGCAGTTTCGGATGCGCTTATCACATTGTGAGCGTTTGCCATTTGCCGCAGAAACGCCCGACGCGAGCCTCGAGTCTGGTTTGAGTCCCGAATCTGTTTTGGTGGCAAGCATAAGGACTTCGAGCAAAATATCTACTCAGTTTGTTCGAGAATTCAGCGACTGGATACCCGGGGAAATTAGAACCCTATTTGTGGCGCCTGATGCAACAGGCTCAGCCAATATTTTCCCCGTCCCGTTGGGCTGGAGAGGTATGATGCTTCTGTCTTCGTTCATCGGCGGACCAGGTGAATACGAGTGCTCCATCAGAGAGATATCGGAAAGACTGGTCAACGAAATCAAACGCCATCAGCCCCACGGCCCCTATTCGCTAGGAGGATGGTCCATGGGCGGAACCCTGGCTTTCGAGATTGCCCGGCAGCTCATCAACTCTGGTGAAAAGGTCCAACACCTTGTTATCGTCGATGACCTTCCACCTTTAACCGACAAGCCTTCAGAGCCACTGGATCAAGCACTAGCGGGATTATATTCCTCGAGGTACATCGAAAGATACATGACTGCCCCTATTATTCGATTTCGCGCTCCAAGTCTTAGACAATGCTATGTGTCTTCCTCGATTGCGGCCCTCCACAAATACTCGTGCGAGCCAATCCCCAGTGATAAATGCCCGGAGGTCTGCATTATTTGGTCCAAGAAGGCTGTTGGAAATGAGTCAATGACTAACAGCAATCACCCACTGTTCCCCTTCAGGTTGAGAGACGGACTCGGACCTAATGGCTGGGAGAGGTTTCTCGACGAATCCAAGATACAGATGAGATCCGTAGAAGGTGACCACTTCACAGTCATCGGAAACTTGTGGGGTACTGTCAGTCCATACTTAACTAAAGGTCAGTGAGGCTCGTATAGGCTGTGCGCGAGATTCTGGAATCATTTTGGCTGAGAAGTGAGGGTTTCGGATTTTCTTTGATGTTTAAATATACGCCAAAGTTCTGACCTCGAGCATGAATAATTGTTTTTTAACAATTGTTTCCCCCATCTCCCTGGCCAAGTTCACAAGTGATGATCAACACAATCACCCTCCCTGGACATATTGATGCGATTGACGGTTTGATGCTTCAGCTGTGGGCGTGGGGGGAGAAAGGGGGGGGTGGGGGGAACAGATGGGTTAATCCCCTGCCACCTTAATATCTGGATGCAGCTAAACTTAACACGTCTACTGTGCCACCTGGAGAAGGGTTCCGATCGGACGTCGATATACCAATTGTAGTGGGATGACCCCAGAACGCCGTAAACGGGGGAATATGAGCAACTCAGGTGAAAGAGATCCCGCCATGCATGGTCTCGGTATTAACTAGTAAATACGCTGGTAATGACCAAACTTAGATTGGATACCTCCCAGCCTGTAACATCTATGGCTGGGACCACTTCAGTATGTCCTTTGGCGAACAACTCCTTTCCCGGTTCCCCGCTTTTAAGCCACTCATAGTTGTATGTGAATACCTGTCAGAAGCACTATCTACTAGTCTTCTGAACCTTCTTCGCAACCGTACTATTTTCTCCGGAGTCGGGGAATCCGGCCCCAAGTGGACCATCGCCGTCGACAAACTCATCTCAAATTTATCATTATGATTGATAACAGAGATTAAAAAAAAAAAAAAAAAAAAAAAATCTTTCAGAGAGCAGCAAGATCGCAATGCCCACTCAGCGCTGTAATTAGATCTAGGTGCTGTACATGCCTGCCTTTGTGGGAGGGATGATGACCGTGGCTCATTTTAAGTCCCAAGGTGCGACAATAGACGAGACGATGTGAGGTTGTTGGAAGTTGCTAAAGTATTTTATTTGCTTATTTACTCTGATCCGCTGGAATATGGTTCATCGCCCATGGACATGTTCCATCAGAGATGGATGACTTTGCCACCGCCTAATGAGTGTTAGGGAGTTGCTTTTTTTGCCCGCTTGCTTTCTAACATGAGCAGGAATTATGACGACGCAAACAACAATCGCCTCAAACAGCCGGCATGGCTTAGTGGTATAGCGTGGCACTTGTATAATTCAAGAGCATGCCAAGGTCCTCGGTTCGATTCCGATTGTCGGCATAACTTTTTGGCAATTTTTTTATACACCTCCTATTACCGGGCCCACTCAGAATATTCTGCTTGCATTCTCATTTGCTTTTATGATGAACTTTGTTGCTGTTTCTCAACCTGATGAGTGTGTGCCGGGTAGGAGGATGTTGTCGATTGTAGGGATAGGTTGTCGTGAAAACAAATGGGGGTCGTGGTAACTGGTCCGTGGTAACTGGTCCGTGCACATGGGAAAGGGGGTTGGTTCATCATGACCATCGCAACCCTAACAGAAGAAAGACAACGGCCGAACAATTCAAAATTTTAGCGGTATCAAAACTTGGACGCAAATTACAGGACTGATTTATTTCTATTTTTTTTAAAAAAAAAAAGAAAAAAAAAATTATGAAACTCGTGAGATATACATGTCTATAATGTTATAAAGAAGAACTGTTGGTACATACATACATACCTACATACATACATATATACAAAGCAATCGCCCAGGGTATCATTTCCTACCTACAACTTGCCATCCTTCCTCCCCTTTTTACTTCCTTTCCGTCCTCCCTTCTAAACATTCCCCAGCCCAAAACATTCATCCATCCTGGGCCTCCTGCCCCTCACCTAACAATGTTTCCCCCTTGTTGGCCTCGCACCCCAGCAACACTGGAATCATACGCCGGCGGCGGCTCAGGAATAACCTGCGAGTTCCCATTCGCCCCGGGCCCTCCACCACCACCGCCGCTATAAACATTGTAACTGTACCCCCCGGCGCCATTGCTATAATTATTTCCCGACAGTCCCATCCGCCGCCGCTCCTCCTCGATCTCGTCCGCCCTGCCCCTCAGCGCCTTCATCGCGGCGTCCCCTTCGGCCCTCTCCTTTTCCTGCCTCGCCTGCGCCCGCTTGTAGTTTCGGCACTTCCACAGGCTGGCGGCGAGCCCGATGACCAGCAGGGGGATCCCGACGGCGAGGGCGATGATTATGTTGCGCTTGCGTGCCTCGGCGGACCTGGCCGAGCCGGAGGAGAAGTAGTACCTGGGTTTGAGTTCATTTTGATCCGCGAGGGCGGCCGTCCCGGGTCCGGGCTCGGGTTCCGAGGTGATGATGGCGTGTAGGGATCGTGCTGCGGTGGTGATGAGGTGTGGTGGGAGCGGGGACATGATTTTTTATATATATATATATATTTTACCGGTGGAGGTGGTGAGTTGTGTTGCTGCTGTGATATTTTTTGTTTTTGTTTTTTAAAAAACTTTTGTAGCTGTTCAAACTGAAAAGTTGTGTGTTGTATTATTAAGATTTGAAAATGTTATGTATGTGTGATCTGGTGGAACATGGAGGAAGAGTCACAAAACGAAGAGGGGAATCAAAAAGTTGAATTCTTTTAAATTATATACTTTTATCTTGGAAGGGTACATACAATGAAATCATTTTTTTGTTTTTTTTAATATGCCTTGCGAAGTTTCGGGGTTTTACGGGCCCTTTGTTGGTTCTTTTCTTTTTGGTCAAAAGGGCAGTGCATTTGCAGGTTGCAAGGGCAAAAAAGTTGACCTTGGGCGGGTATGTCATCCCGACTCCTCAACCAATCAAACAATGGCTGGCTGGCCCTTGATAAATCCAACAAATACTGTGGCGAAACCAACGAACCTTTCATCATGAACCAACAGAGCAGAGCTGTCAATCCCTCTTGGCGAGAAACCCACTTGTCGTCACTCCTTGGTCCCTGGGGATCACGTGCGGTGGCGCGTTTGCTCGTTTGGGATTATTGATGCAACACCACACTGTGTGCCTTGGGGATAAAAGGGGACAAGATAAACATTACAAAGGTGCCGTTTTTGCCGGGAATATGAGTGACGGAATACCCAAGACTTTTTTTATGTTGCCTTCATAACCCCAATAACCATCACATTATCATCCTCCCAACCCCCGAAAGTCAAATGATCGATTTTGAAATCAAACCTGCTGCCGTCTTTCCCGGGGGGCAGACAACAGTGCTTTCACTGACCGACCCCTTGGTCCCCAAAAAAATCGACCACGTTCTGAATAGCCGCCCTCGAGCGCGCGCGCCTATGGCTTTCGATGGGCATAACCACAGTGCATCCATGAACATATATTCCATTTATACCTAGCGCAAAACCAAACAATCTCGTGCAGCTGGAGAGGTCTGTCTCATCATTGCATGGAAGAGGTAAAGTAAGGTAAAAGAAAAAAAATTAATTTTTTTTTTTTAAAAAAAAAATAGATGAGGTGTTGGTTGAAAATCTTTGTCGTAAATTCAGCCCTTCCGCAGGAGACCCTAAATGAGACCTTATAAAGGCGCCTACGTGCATTGATAGTCAAGCCTTGACAATGTAATGGATTTTGTAAAAAAGAAAGAGGCAACCAAATTAACCAAGATAAACGTAGTTGATAACCAAAAAAAAAAAAAAAAAAAAAAAAAAAAAAAAAAAAAAAAAAAAAAAAAACCTTGAACAATCCTGTTGATGATCATGATAATACGTCCCACGAAACCCTCAAAAATAGGGTGGTATTCCCACTGCAGTATTATAGAAAATTGGCGAGAAAAAGTCACAGATCACGCGAGAAACAACAAGGAAAAAGTTGCGCTCAGCGACAAGGACACAGGAAGGGAAAGATGCAGTGGCAACAGGGCTTGTTGGCTCACAAAGCGTGACCAAAGGGGTATTGGGTTTTGCGGCCTTAAAAAAGGCTTGTCAGCTTGAGATTCAATTATCGTGGTCTATCCCAAACCCTTGGCCACGCAGGTTCAGTCTCTGCGCGGAGTAGTCTTTTCTTGACAGTCTACCCACCAAGCCATGGTTCGCGCAATGGTTCATCATATCTGCCGGCTGGCCTTTTTGCTTTCCCCTGCGGTGTCTTTTCGATGAATTGCCCTGTGTCTGTGTGGACGCCAAAGGCGGTCCTTTGTGTGCATTTGGGTTGTAGTTTACGGCAAGGCTAGGGATAGGGTTGTATACACGCAACCTGGTTGTTGCAAACGCAATCCCAAATTGGTAACCAAATCCCACTTTTGTTCTGCCAATTATTTCATGGTTACATCATCAGCGTTGAATGCCTATTGCTGCCCAGCATATTTTTCAGCTGCGACAGGCCAACCGTTGTTGACGTCAGCGAAATCCTTTGGGATGAAGTACCCCTCATCGCAGTCATTGGAATTGGCACCCATGACGGTGGTAGGCATCCAGCAAAAAGACTCCTCGAAGATGTGGTGATTGCGATACTGAAGATCCGTAGTGGGAAGGCGTTTATCGGTGGTTCTGAGATCCTGGACTCTCTTGAACCCCGAAATAGAAAACCGATAGCCTGGAGGAAAGCGCGGAGAGTGCTAAGACTAATAACCCCGGATACAACAGGGCACCTCCCTGCCCCGCAGACTGGGGACTTGAAAATGCAACTGAGCCAGATTTGGCCATGGTCGGATACTCAGAGGCTTTAATCAACATTGAACTTCTGAAAGCCGGCAATCAGGTCGTTGACCTGACGCATGCTGGTTTGATCGTACTTGTCGAGGATCGGTTCGACGGATTTGGCCTTGCCATCAACAGATTGTGGCCCTGAAAGAGCTGACGCTGACGTGCCCTGATCGAACCACTGCGTCTCTGGTCTTGCAGTGTTTGAAGAGATTCTGGTCGTCAACAGACTTCCGAGTAGCCAATACTCGGCCGAGTAGCGGATAAATCCGATTCTCATCCACATAGTGTCTGGAAGGAGGCTCTCGTCATTGATCAGACCGTGGGGCCAGCGACCTATCACGGAAGTCTCCAGACACAACTCCCAGATGTTAATCCAATTCTGCAAGGCGTTATTGATTGGGATGAGCTGCCCCTCAACACCGAAAAAGTTTTGATGCTGAAATATCAGGTAATGAATGGCTAGGTAAGTTGGACCAAGTTAGGTAACGGACGGATTAGTTTGAAAAAGAGGCTGCTGCACCGCAGGAAAATAGACTTACCGGAAACCATGGCGAACAGATTGAGCGGTCCCAGCTGCGAGTACCGTTGTTGCACACCAGGCGGCATGATACCAATGCAGAGATTCTCAATGGCATCGCGGAGAAGGAGACTGCAGAAGGGACTTCCTGCTGGCATCCAGGTGTGAATCTCGTCGATGCACTGTTCAGCCGTCGCGGCCTGGAAGCACACCTCGGGAGATGCCATGTGCATCTTCAGCTCCTTGATCACCACGCGATAAGGGAGATTGTTAAAAATGACAAAGGCCGTGTCGATGAGGAAGATCCACAAGAAGGTCCTTGACGCCAAAGTTAGGCTTGGCTCATCCGCAAGGGGCGGGGCGTCAGTGGGCGGCGTCCTTACCGTATCAGCTCTTCCCTCATTACATATCCCATCCAGTCGAACTCGTGCTTGAGCTGCCTGGTATAGTCTGGATGGCACGCAGTGTCGATGCCCAAGTCCCTCGCAACCTGTTTCTGAGTTTTAAAAAACATGGTCTAGCTAAGACGAGGCAGAAAATTATAGCACCTACCGAAACCACTGTACTGAAGCGATGTCGTCGGATCCTTCGTTTGCTGGCGTCAGTGCCTTCCCAGTTCTGATAAAGACAGACGACGCAAGCCGCCTGCAATGCTTGCAGTTTGCGGCGATTTGCGAGGGCTTGCGCTTGGGATGGCATTTCTGACTCGATATCATCTCTGCAAAAGTCGTCGTCGGTGAAAACCATCTCTTCGACACAATTGAACCATATTCTAGCATCCTCGTTGTCAACCACATCTGGCGAAACGCAAGCCCCTGATGATGCTGTTAGAGAATGCAAATATCCCCCCCGAATTCTTTTGGCCGAGTAGTACTAACCAATCAAGGCCATGCCGGCCAGCAGTATTGATTTCGTCTTTGCGGGATCGAACGTGGGCCGGTGCAAAAAGTTTACATTTGGATGCCAAATAGACCAGTACAGCTCAATGAACTTGGCAACCCTGGATGGCGTGAAGAATTGCAGGCATTGCTGCTCGAGCGCCGGTGACCAAGTGAGCGTGACGGTGCTGTTGTTCGGTTTCACCATGACGACGTTTTTGATCAGCAGCACGATCTGTTGCAGTTTGAGAACTATCGGGCTTTGAAGCCAGAGAGACCAAGACGACAGCTCGAGGCCTGGCGGAGCCGTGGCGGCCGGACCCAGCCCCGCCGCGAGTGCTCCTGGGAATTCGGCATTGTGCTGCTCAAGGTATCGATTATGGAATAAAGCCACAACCTGCTGCCTCTGGGCCAGAGTGGCACATTCGAACGACGAAACGAGCCCCGTCCGGCTGGTGAAGTCGTACAAGAAACCTAGAGTACAGCCTCTGTGCTCTGATGAGGACGAATCCGCACTCGCGCTGCCCTCTCTCTGGAATGACCGTGCAGTGTCGCTCATGTAGTCGTCTGAGGAAGCAAGCGGGAACTGCTGGGGCGGTTGAGGTAGTGGTTGTGGCTGCTGTTGGGGAGCAAAGTTCAGGTCGAGCCAGCAGCCATTGCCCATCTGCTGGCTGCCGTCAAGAACGGGGTAGGTGCTGATGGCTTGCTGAATCAGGGCGTTGAGGTCGTCGTAAGGCGCACCGTCGAGGGCCGAGGTGGATGATGGCGTGCCGCCGAGAGTGGCGGCGGCGGTGTGGGCCGGGACGAGGGCCGAGGATGCCTGTGATGATGATGAGGGTGAGGGTGGGTTGACTTGGGGTGTGGGGCAGTCGGAGAGCAACAGACCGCTTGATGACGCGAGTGGCGGGACGGAACAAGAGGAGCTGGCGGTTGAGGGAGCGGGGGAGGCAGCCGTGGGCGTCGCTGCCGGTGCGGTTGAGTACACGCACTCGACGGAGCGCTTCTCGCAGTTGAGGCATGGCTGCGCCGAGTTGCACGCCTTCTTCTGGCGGACGCAGCGGTCGCAGGCTCGCCGGCGGCCCGCCGCGGGGTTCGAGAGGCCGTCGCACGTCTGCAGGTGGCGCTTCAGCACGTCGGTGCGCTGGAAGGACGCATTGCAAAGAATGCAGCGGTGGGGCCGCTTCGAGGTGTGGGTGGCCTTGTGGCGCTGCAGATGCTCCCGCCGCTTGTACGTCTTGAAGCACACGGGGCAGCGGTGGAGAACGGGGGTATCGGCCATAGCGGACGGGACCTGACTCTTCAAGCGTGACAAGGGAGTATAAGGATGCCGGCGCCCGGGCTGGGCTTCCAGTGTTGGGGAAGAAAGAAAACGTCGATTTGCCCCGAGCCCGAGACGCTGGGGCCGTTGAAAAGTGCGGGGAGTGGGGCAAATGGCGTTAAAAAGTGACAGGCGAAAACTTGCCTAGAACAGGTTTGGTTCTGGGGTGTGCATCCAATCAGAGAGGCCCTGCGGAAGCCCCAAAAAGATCTCCGAATTTGGCAGGCGGTGAGGGCACCTGACGACCTCACCTCTTTTTTTCTTCTTTTTTTCCCCATTCGACATTTTTAAACACATGCCCATGAAAAAAAAGAAGTGAGATAAATCCTATTCGAGATTAGAGCGGCCGAATTCATCCTCCACTGTGGCCCGTCAGCAATCAAGCTCGCCAACAAAGCGAAACGTCAACCCCTTCACTACCTCGCCACCCCCATTGTCCTTCTCGTTCTCCTCATCACCATCCATGTGTACATCACACCTCACAACCTCGTAACAGTCCGTCTCGTAGTAGCAGAGGGCGTCCTCCTGTTCCTCATCCTGAACCAAGAATGCGCTTCCCTTTACCACTCCTGCTGGTGCAGATGTAGACAACCGCACCGCATCATCTGCCCCATCGACCAAAGCCTTGTATTTCCCTCCCCACGTCTTCAGCACTCCCCCGAAAAGTCTTGCCTTGCGGTAAGCGGGCTCGTGGTCCAACCGCAAGAGCCGCTTGAGCACCTCGGGCTGAGCGAGGGTACCGTAAAAGAAGTACCAGACGGGGTACTGGTCCTGTTTGGGAAGTGGCAGTCTGAAGCCATTGAGCCACGATGAGCCAATGCGATGCTGCGGTAGGGTCGAATCAATTCCGAGGGTGGGGTATATCGAGAAAGAGGACAGTGACTTTTCTGCCTTTGAGTCGCGAACAAAAACGGGCGAAAAGGACACGCCGAGCGCGTCGATGTAGGCGAGAACCTTGTCGCGACCGAGACTGTCGACCCTGCAGAAGGTTGCTGGGGAGCCCGAGTCGTCTTGACCGGCAAAGGTTTTTGTGACGGCACCGTGACCGATGGCCGCCTTGAGGGATGCAACATCCGAGAGCGGACCGTCCAGCTTGAGGAGGAAATAAGCCGGTCGCGGTGGTGCGACATGTGATTTTTGGACCGCGGTTCGCGTTGTAGAAGCCTGCCGAGAGGAGCTGCCCGCAGTCTTTGCAAGCCAGCAGGCGTGCTCGTACGTTTCCTTGTCATATCCTTGGGCTTCCTTATCGGCCGAAATTGCTTCCCAGGCCTCGGCAGAAAGCGTAACACGCCCTCCGAGGTCTCGCCTCTTTTCCTCAATCTGCTGTGCAGCCTCAGCACGGCTGTATCCAAAAACCGTCTGCCAGCGGCGGATCATATCATCCGCTGCTTTGGCATCGTCAATGCCAAGGCTGTCCATCTGGATGGCTGCCTGTGCCATTGACTCGAGGAAATCCAGATCTTCCATATTACCTCAGGTTTCGGTCGCCTTGGGGATCAGGACAAATAAATCTAAGACTGGACAAGAACAGCAACGACCTCATCTAGAAATGCTTCCAGAAAAAAAAAAAAAAAGAAAAGAAAAGAAGAAGAGGAGGAATATGAGGGTCTCGTGACTTTTTGTCATCATGTTCTGTTTTCAAAATGAGTCATCACTCCGAGGACTTGGAGAGAGACACTGTTGGTAGATTACCTCTACGTTCCCACTTTTTCTGATGACTTTACCCCAGGGTATAGAGCATGGGTGCCTACCTTACACAGGCACGATGATAATTAGCCAAACTTTACAGCAAAACTATACTCGAGCTTCTTAGAATACTCTATGCTACTGCGCGTTGAGTTCTATTCCAAGGAAAGATGATGATCAACATACACCTAGAAACTGTAATGCCAGAAGTGATCTTCAAAGTTTCAAGTTATAGGTAGGTGGGCGCTTCGCTTAAAAAAAAAGAAAAAAAAAAAAACTTTCAAATGCCAGTAAGTTCCAGCTACCTAGGTTGTAGCTTTTGAAGATGGACAGACGGAAGTAACATGCGGAACATTGATCACGAAGCTAGGAACTAAGATTATGAGCCCCAGAATTTACGTAACTACCTATTGAATAACCCTTGATTGATGTGCTATGAACTCTGCTTCTGTTCCATTGATCTCAACTACAGTCACGCTCGATATCGACGCTACAGGCGAGAATCTTTTCAAGCTACTCTTTACTCTTCCATCCCGGCCTTTGGGCATTGACAAGGACAAAACATCCACCTCAAAGCTTTGGTACAAGGGGATACACAAGCGCAATATCTGTAAAAAAAAAAAAAAAAAAAAAAAAAAAAGCAAGTGCTTCATCCTCCCAAGTAACATTTCTCCCAAAACCCATCGATTTCAATATTTAACTGTCACGCTCTGCAAAAGTGATAAACTAGACACCTTAAGCTGTGTTTCTTTCAAAAATAAAAAATAAAACAACTAGACCCCTCTTCATCAAACCGCAAGGATTCCTCAAGAAAAACCAGCCAACCTCCTCCCCCGCTCACTATGGGCAGCGGTGAGCTTGATCCCGCCCTCCCTTTCCACCTCTCCCAATATCCTCAAGAGCCGATCTTTCTCCTCCGGCCCCCTCCCCCAACTACCCGGCAAATCATTCCTTATCCGTTTCAAGTCCCCACTGTAGTGATTGTACAGCCATACGAGAGCAGCCCGCTCGCGCTCAGAATCCTTGAGTGGGGCGGTATCACGCCGTCGCAGGGACATGGTGTGGCTCCTTTTCTCATCGTCGGCAGCATTCTTTCCCTCCGGAGTGCTAAGCTTCGAAACTACTGGAGACACCAGATTTGGCGCAGTGTTCGACAGTTGAGCCACGGGCTGCGTAACACGGTGTTGACGTACTCGATCTTGGGTGGAAGTATCCGAGGAGAATGTGCCGAGCTTTTTCGATGGCTTTCGCTGGCGAGAGGACGTCGGTGGTGGCCCAGAGGAAGGAATTGCTCGAGTAGTTGGGCTTGGTGATCTCTTCCGCTTGTTTTGAGACTTGGGACGTGCTGGGGTTTGCCGGTGAGTTTGAGAAGACGCCTGCTTCTGGGGTGGCCAATCAGTCCGCACAAATATCACATCCTCAATTTTCTCCTCACACTCAGCCGAAAAACGATTCGAGCTAGGCTTTTGCCTTGAAATTGAGCTTTGCCTTTCCGGCTGTACGCTCAACGTCTTTTGCAGATACTCCTCGGTGTCGGTATCGATTTCTGTCAATGGAGAATCGGGCTCGCTCAACGGAGAGTCCTCCCTTTCCACGGAGCTCATATGGTTGGACGTTGAGGGAGTGTTGAAGACAGGAGAAATCGACAGTTTTGGCTGCTTCTGAGGAGTTTTCCTATTCTCGCAAGGAGCAAAGACCGCATTGGCATAAAATCCCTGATGTGGTGTGGATGATGCCCTGCTAACGCCGGCGTCCGGGTTGGCTTTGTGTTGGTGTGGCCTTGTACCCAACGCGAGACGGAGCGCATCCAAGGGCGTAATTGCAGAGTCCGGACACTCGGGGCACGGCTCCAGAGCTCGAACTCCGTTTGTAGCTGCGTGGTTGTTGCTCATCTCAATCATGAAAGCACCTGGGAAAGTGGTCGCTGCCCTGGCATAGGTAATGTTCGCCCTGTGATTATGCGCAGTGGAGCTTGTGGAATAAAATAAACGCGGTGAAACCTCAGTGAAGCTGTCTTTTGCGATGCGAGGCAGACTCAGATTGACTTCGTAGGTGCTCTGCTCAGGTGTGGGTGGCGAGAGTTTGATGCTGTCTTTTGCACCATCTGCAATGTCTGCTGGATGGAGGTCGACCTCAGTGGGCGGAGATTGCTGCTGAAAAATTTCGTCTTTGGTGCCGGCATGCGTCATTTGTGAGTCTCCATGAGCGTCAGGGTCAACGATGGGTGAGCCCATATCTACGCTGCGGTCCACGGGATCCTGTAATTCGCCATCTGCACTCATACGCGCTTCGTCTGTCGTAGCGCTCTGAGAAAAGTGGAGGGGCTGTTCGCTCTTATCCTCCAGAACGGTGGTCTGCAACTCGGCGTCCGCGTTGGCAGTTTCGGAATCGAGGAGGCAAGTCTCAGCATGAGATGCACGTGGCTCAGCGCTCTCAAGAGAAATATCCGGATCAAGGACTGCTGACCCCTCTCTGACACAGCTCAAGAGATCATTTGGCGCGTCAAGGTCATTGTTAGGCCGGCTGCCATCATCAAGCACAGATGATCCTGCCGTGAGGCTCGGAGTCAAGTAGGGCTCTGTGTTCTTTGTCGCGGCGGCTGCGAGAACATCGTTAATGTCGTTGATGGAGACGGCATGTGAGGCGTTCGAGCATCTGCTGAGGCTCCTGACACCCGATGCGCAGCTAGACGGACTGCCTGAGCGGGATTCCTGCGAGCTTCCAATGGGTTTAGCAAGTTCCGGGCTTGTGCTCGGCGTGCCAAGGTTGCGATGGCCTGTAGAGGTAGAGGTCAACTGTGCAGCCTGTTCGACAGCTCGATACTCGAGGTTCGGTGAAGATGGATTGCTGTCACTTTTTAGGCTGGATGTGGGGGCGGGTGAGCCGTCTGGAGCGATTTGCAAGGGATCCTTCTCCGCCTCCACGTCGGAGTCCAAACTGGGAAACGGCGGTGATGGTGTCGCTTCGGAAGCATTCGTCAAATCAGCCTCGCAGTCTTCAGCCTCGGACTCAACGTCGGATGAGGTGCTGCTTGGGACGCTGTTGATGGAGCTAGTGTCGCTACACCGACGACGAGTGAAGCGTCTGGGGATGCCAAGTTCACCAAAGTATCTCGCAATTGGACTCCGCGAGAATGCTGAGTCTGCCATGGCGTCGGCATTGCCTGTGGGAGCCTTCGTTGGAGCCTCGCTGGGCTTCTTGTTGTTGGGCTTTGTGGCGGACAGAACTGGGCACACCCCCCACCCGTTAGATAGCCGGCCGGCACTGGTCAGTGATGATGCGTCTTGTGGTGGCCAAGATTGCGAACTGGTAGACTCACTCCGGCTTGAGCGCCTGGTGGATTTCATGGTCCTGTCTGTTTGCACAGCGTTTTTGTCGATCAGGCTACAGCAGCCCGGTGGAATGGAGAGGATGTAACGAGGCCAGAAAACACCAGAGCGTGACATCAAGGCCAAGGGTGGGAGCGAGGGCGGGGTGTGGCGCCGCGAAAGACTCCAGGCTCCCAAAAGCAAGTTTGCAGTTGGCTTGTAGAGTGGAAACGGGCCCAGTGCACAGCGATAAAATTGCGTGTTGGGTCGGCGCGGAGAGTTTGTTAGCGTTTGGGAGTGGAGGGCAGATGGCAGGCGGCAGGTGGCAGCTATGGTGGTGCGCAATGGAGACTGTTCAGAAAGTCAATTCGGCCCACTATTCTAATTGGTTTACACCCACCGTCTTCTTTTAAGGCTTAGATCGACGATGCATTGCCTTTGCACTGAGATATCATAATAACCCGCCTATTTTGAGATAAAAACGATGCAATCACTATGGCTGGGTGATCGAAGAAAAAAACTATTATTTATTTATTTTTCTGCCAAAAAGATTTTTCGTTAAATAATATTTTTTATTTAAATATTATTTAAGTCTAAACAGAGTTAGTTACACCTCAGGATTAGGGCTTATTTCATCATTTTTCTACACTGTAATTTCTCCTTTCTTTTAACAATTATAACGTTAATTACACCAGCATTTTCTTCGCACTTACATAATGCATCAGGGTACTCAATTGCATCTATTTTACTGCAAAAATGGGCGTGGTATTGATGCAATTGAAAGAAGCAGTGCATGGTGGGTGTGGATATATTGGTGCGCTCAGGTGGAAAATCCACTTTCCGAACCAGTCACCATAGCAGCCACAACACTGGACCGGTGTGGGGTTCAGCGAAATGCAGAAATGCTGGAGACGAGATGCACATCTAAGTGGCTATCCTCAAACAGGGCTAGCGCCCCTTGGCGCCACCGCCAGGCTGAACCTTGAAACCCTTCACCAGTTCCTCCTTTTCTTTTTCTTTTTCTTTTTCTTTTTTTATATTTTTTTTTAAAAAAAAAAGCATGACCCTGTATTGAGTTGAGCAATTTCCCCACTTGCTGACGGGAAAACAGACGGATGGATATTTTTATCATCTGCGAATGTGTTTGCTCACAAGGTGGATCCAGGCTGGCTGGCCGTGGACCCTTTCGCATCAAACTGCTCCTTCCAGGTTTTGTTGCAATCAGTGTGAAATGATTACTTCAAATGCTTGATGGCTCAACGCGTTGGTTTATTTTGGCTTTCTCACTGAATGATGCCCATCAATGTTTATTCCGTTTTTAAACACATTTTATACAACTCAACTTTTCCCCCCTCAGAAATTTGACATTTGCTCCACACGAAATTTTCACCGCCAATGTCACAAGACGTAAGAGCCCACGAAATGGAAAAGGTAGCATGTAAAATTATTGGAGATATCGAGAAAAGCCGCGTGAGACCTATCTTGCAGGAGAATCGTAGAAAACCTGATGGCGCGGATCCTGATTGTCTGATAACAGGGCAAGGCTGACATCGCAACCTTGCTAGGTACGAAGCCGGTCAAGGACGCCATCTAGAAAAGCCCCAACAGCAAACGGAGGAGAGCCTGCCTAGATTATAATTAGAGGTACAACTTAGTCAGACTTTACTTTGTGGCGGGCAATTGACAAATTACCACAGTCCGCCCATGATTGATCATAGTGGTGATTTGGGAGTGACCCGCATTTTTTGGAAGTCACTGGAAATGTGCCAACTTTTCGGCTTCAAGTACCTCGGGTTATCCTCCACCTCTGTAGGTGCATTGTATGCCACAATAGGTGCTCTAGTTGAGCTCGTCCGTCTATAATAGCCCTCGGTCGCACATCATTCGTGCGCTTCAAATAGCCATTCATTAGGAACCCTGGTAGTATTCCCACCACCTAACGCATGTATGGAAGACACGTAAATGGGCATCGGGGATTTATTCTGCACCCCAGACGATCAATTAGATTAATCCCGGCAGTTCTTTTGATCAAAATCACCAATCATGATCCGCAAAACACGTTGTTGCAAAGGCTCAGTGGTCCGCATAAGGTCTTGAATGGCTTCAGGCTAAAAACGCCATCATCATTGGGAAGGAAACATGGGTTGTAACCTTGTCTAAAACATCCAAACAAGAGGAAGGAGAAGGGAGGCAAAACATTCCCTGATAATATTTAGGAGCTAGCTATGAACTTGAGCGGATATAAAAAGGGGGGGCGGTTCCTCGTTTGTTGGCCTGCTCTATCCATCCTCGTCCTGTCGATCATCAAGTCAAGTGGTCCTTCAGAGGTTGCCATTCTAATAAAACCGAAAAGAAAAAAAAAACATGGTCCGCATCTCAGCAACAGCTCTCGCGGCGCTGCTGCTCCCTGCTGCCCTGGGCGCACCGTCCGAGGGCAGCGGCGCCGACATCGAGAAACGCCAGGGATACTACTTCCAGAACTGGTCCGAAGGAGGCAGCAATGTCAGATGCTCCAACGGCCAGGGAGGTTCCTTTTCGGTCAACTGGAACAGCAAAGGCGGTTTTGTGTGCGGTAAGGGGTGGAGCGGAGGAGGTGCCAGGTGAGCAGTGCAAACAATGACACACCGTCCTATGCTGACTGACTGGCATTTTTACTGACTCACTGACTGGGCCAAAGAACCATCCGGTACTCGGGCACCTACAATGCCACGGGGCCCGGCTACCTCGCCGTCTACGGCTGGACTCGGAACCCCCTGATCGAGTACTACATCCTCGAGTCCCACGCCGACCTCGCCCCCAACGAGCCTTGGACCTCCAAGGGCAACTTCACCATCGATGAAGGCACCTTTGAAGTCTTCCAGAGCACGCGGGTAAACCAGCCATCCATCGAGGGGACAAGGACCTTCCAGCAGTACTGGTCTGTGCGGACCGAGAAGCGCGTGGGTGGAACGGTTACCACTCAGAAACATTTTGATGAGTGGGCCAAGAGGGGGATGAGACTCGGCCGACACGACTACGTGGTCATGGCTGTCGAGGGATACACCAAGACTGGTGGTCCAGGTAGCAGTGGCTCGGCTAGTATCACGCTCAACTGAGGAACTTGACTCTCTTGACTGCGGAATGGTGTAGGATTTTTAGTGTGTTGTCGAACTCTGTTTGTCTTTTGTCAGTTAAAGGGCTCTGAAAGGAAATATTTCTTGCGCATTTTAGTACTCCCTCAAAGGGTGCGGGGGCACCGCGCTTCTGCTGGAAAGGGACAAGACAAAGTCATAAAACTGACCTATGCGAGGAATTATACCTCAAGCAATAGAACTCACCTTTAAAATCATCAACTCACTTCCGGCATTAACTCAGTCGTTTCTCACACTGGGTTCAGAACCCGTGACAATTATGGCAATAAACCGTCGTGAAATAAACGTGATGTATCCAGGTAGACATTTCTCTCATGGACAGGGCAAAAAGTTTGTTGGAAGAGTGTGAAAAAAAAAAAACCAAAAAAAACCGGAACATTCGAGACGAGTACGAAGTCTCGGAAGACATCAGAGTAAGAGGGCCTCCCCTTCTCCGCCTCGGACTTTGACACGATTGCCCATTGCAGAATCCTCAGTCCGTGTAATTAGCGAAAATATAGCCACTCTCTCGCTACTTCTTGACTAAAGTGAATCCTACACACCATATTTCTTTTCATAACAAAGAGTCATCTCGACTAGTAGGAGGTTCTTGATCCTCATAAGAACCCACACCACCTCCTTCATCACGGGTGAATGGCCACACCGTTCACTTGCGACATCAGCCTTTTGGCATTGCCATCCCGTCTTCCGTTTTACCCTGCCGAAGCCATGTTGATGGGGCTGCCTTGCAGATTCCATTCCCGGGTTGGATAACCTGGTGTTCGAATGGCACCTCCACTCGTGAAAGGCACCTGTTAATGAGGGAGGGGCCTCATGATCAAGTACGAAGTTGTGTGAGAGCCACCCCAACCTGCTGTACAACTACCTGAATTATCAAGCGTTTTCAAGTTAATTCAGAATCCGTAAGTCTGTTTTTGGCCAAGTCATCAATGTGATGAACCGGGGTGACAAGAATCGTCAAAACCTTCCTCCTTCTTCCCTCAGGCATGTACCTCCAAAGCTGCCCGCACAAGACCTAATCTACCTACCTACCTATGGATGTACAGTACAAAAGATACCTTCTTATTTGGGCACTAAGCTAATAAACAACAAGCTCAAAGGCCAAGAAGGATCGACAAAAACGCTTTCCAAAAGGAAAAAAACAAGCAAATTGAATAACGATAGCCAGTTATGATCCTTGTTTTTTTTTTTTTTTTTTTTTTTTCCTTTCCTTCTACAATGTCATCGGGAACAATTCAGCCTGAAGAGATTGATTCAAGCGCTTTAAAGCAATCGGGTACGGGATGCCAAGAACCTGGTTAGAGTAGGTAGGCGGGCATGTAGTGGTGTGTAAGGTAGACGCGCTCAGACCGGGACAATCAAAAGACTATAAATTAAAAACAGCCACTGCACCAACGGCGGTCTTGAAAAGAAAGAAAAAACGAAAACCGTTGGACCAACAAAAAAATTGCATTACTTTGACACGGTCCGGGATAATATAAAGCAAAACATGGCGTTGTGGGGTGCGTCATGCGGACGGGAAGCCCAAGGACGGGAAGCCCAGGGGGTAAATGTGTGTGGGTTGGATCCGGATTGGTGGAAATAAAACATCTTGGAATCAAAATCTCGGAGCTTACGAGGATAAAAAAAAGGGGGGGGGGACCGAGTTCCGAACCAAAATAACAGGAAAAAAGGTTTTCTTTTAGTTCTGAACAATATGCCAATTTTTTTTTGGGGGGGCTTTGCGGGGAAAGCTAGAGATCGTGGGCCGGGATCTTTCGGTAGATGGTTGTTCAGGCTGAATGCTGAATGACGAATAAGGGGCGGCTTGCGAGGATGATAGCGTACCTGGTGGAGGAGGGTGGCAACCGTACCCAAGACCGGGTTGGTCTTACCGAGGTGAGGCTCCCTGGCCCTGGCCAAACCTCAAAACGCGGGAACATGATACGGGCGGCTGTGAAAGCGGCATTCCACGGAAGGTTGCGGTGCGTTTAGTCATGACTTTCAATGAGGAAAACCACGTACCTAGGTAGTCACACGATGTTAGTAGCACGTAATCGTCACAAGGTCAAGGGGTGGTACTGGTCGGCTAGGGATGTAGGTAGGCCCTCGGGTAGGATGAAAGGCAATGATGGGGTAGAAATTAAGGAGGCAAGCTTGGACTGTTTACCCTGTGGCGCGGCGATGCTCGATTCATGGGTTCAGTTCAAGACATCACGGAGGAGATACGATGTTCCATCAGAAAGATGTATATAAAAGAGACATGCCTCCCCAGCTCATCAGATCTTGTCTTCTCCTCACCACCTCGATCACCACCAGCCTCAAACCATCATGATGATCTCGCTCTCCTCCCTCCTCATCGGCGTTCTGGCCAGCACGGCCGTCGCCATGCCGACCCCCGACCAGCCTCTCAACACGACCGAGATCTTTGCTGATCTCCGGGCCCGCGCCGGCACTGCTTCCTCCACCGGCACTCACAACGGTTACTACTACTCGTTCTGGACCGACAACGGCGGCACGGTCAACTACTCCAACGGCAACGCCGGCTCCTACTCTGTCAACTGGTAAGCCTTCAACAATCTCTTCCCCCCCTCCCCCCCGGGGGGGCCCTTTCCCCCCCAACGCTCCTCATCAAAGACACCAAACAATGGAACTAACTTTTTTTTTCTCCCTCCCCTCTACAGGAAAAACTGCGGCAACTTTGTAGGCGGCAAAGGCTGGAACCCCGGCAAGGAGCGCACAATCACCTACTCGGGCTCCTTCAACCCCCAAGGCAACGGGTACCTGGCCATCTACGGCTGGACCAGGAGCCCGCTGGTCGAGTACTACATCATCGAGTCCTTCGGCACCTACGACCCCTCCTCAGGCGCCTCCAAGCTCGGTACCTTCACCTCGGACGGGGGCACCTACACCATCGCCAAGTCAACGCGGTACAACCAGCCCAGCATCGAGGGCACAAAGACCTTTGACCAGTACTGGAGCGTCAGGCAGAGCAAGCGCGTCGGGGGGCAGGTCAACGTCGGCAACCACTTCAGGGCCTGGGCTTCCAAGGGGCTCAAGCTGGGCAGCCACGACTACCAGATTGTCGCCACCGAGGGGTACCAGAGCAGCGGGAGCGCCAGCATCACTGTTTCCGGGTAGAGGACACGATACACTGGGAGGCCGCCCTCTCCCCATCCAGTGATGGGTCCTGCTGAGGAGGATCGTGACTCGAGAATCAGAGCGAGGTAGAATGGGGAGATGGATCATAGGTGTGTAGCTTGAGTGCTATGAAACTCAGTCTATCGTGTTTGTATTTTTACAAATGACAAGAATAATTGCAAACAATGAACTATTATGTCAAGTTATATATCATGCTAAGGTACCTATATATTATGTCAAAGTATCATCTGTAGGCATTTAAAACGCTCGCGTTGATGGGTTGGTTAGAATGATGAATGCGTGAAGCCTTGTCTTTGGCACCTTTGGACCGGATCATGTTTATCCTTGTGAATACCTAGGCACTAGAGTACCACCTAGATTAGCCTTCTTCTCAACCAAGAGGAATCCACCTCGGTTCCGTATCGACCATCCACATAAAATGATCATCGTCATCGGGATCAAAAAAGTCCATCCTCCTTGGACTGCACCTTTCCCAAACCTTGCGACTTTCGCTCCACCTGACTTGCATCCAACAGTTGGACGGATCTGGGGGGGACCGTGAGCTGGAATCTGGCAGGTGGGACATGTCATGTGTATGTTGCCGGCGGCCCCACCGACTAGGAGACCGGTCACGGTCCCATTCGGTTATCAGTGGACAAGAATAGTAAACTTTGTTTTTACCAGCACTTCCCACGCCATCGCCGGGCTCCTGTGGAACGTTGACGTAGTGTGCTTCCCACACTGGCACCTGCGGTTCTTTTTCATGGTCCTCCAATCTTTCGATCCTTGTCTCGGGAAATTCGTGTCGCAATGAAGCCATTTTAGTCCAGAGGAAACACGTCGAAGCCCGCACGACTGGGCATAAAGCACTGCTCATTGTTTTGAGGCTGTCAAGTCGTCCAGTCATCATCTCTTCGAGGTCTCCTCCTCCCTTGGCATCAGCTGAAATCTCCCCGTGGAGTTTCACCAGGCTCCCGTCCTCTTTGGCCCGATAAACAAGCAAATCAGGCCTGCACTGCGAGTCGACAACGCAGCACGCAACCCCGCAGTGCTTCCACGCCACCCAAGACCACGCAGGGAACGACTGATCCCGCGGCCGGTTGCTGCATTCGCCCGGACAAGCATAACAGTACCACGTCAACCAGTTCCCGAATCCTTCCTCAGGAATCCCCCAGTAGTGGCGGCCAGGCCCGCCGAGACAGTGGGAGAAGACGCCCTCGACGGCGTTGAGGATGTCGTTCTCGAACGACAAGACACGGTTGAGATACTGCCGGATGACTTTGTACAGCACGGTAGAGGATACCGGCCCTCCCCCGACACCGCTGACGGTGGTTCTGCTCGGTCGCCTGAGCTCATCTGCCGGCTGCAGATGAACAGAACTGGTCAAGTCGAAATTGAGATCAAACAGCTCGTCCCCGCAGCTGAGCAGGATATTCCTGTTGGTGAAAAACGCCGCGCGCCGCGACAGGGCGTATTCTTGGAGGGTCCAACCCCGCAGATGCCAAGGGGATTCTGAGATGGCGGCCGACCCGGCCAAGAGGCTGGGACAGGCCGCGTGAAGTCGACCACCGATGTCTTCGATGTGATGAGCGTTCGGACCCTCGCCGGGAGACAGACCGGGCAGCAATCCCGTATTGGCATGCGACCCGGAGGCCGCGATGAGGACCAGGTCGGCCCGGCTGTAGATGGTGTCCATTGCGCAGAGCTGGGCGTGCTTCTCGTGGTCATCTTGCGGGATGCATAGGGCGTCTATCCAGAGGTACCGTTGCCCCGCTTCGCGGGTTATTCTGATGGCGTCCGAGATGGTTTTTGATAGTTTGTTGGCCTTTATGAGGTCATCAATACTACCCTTCTTCTCGAGATCCCGCTTATTGTCGCTGTTCAGGGTGAATTTGCCTTCGGTAACCCCCTCTCCCCACATGTAACTCAAGGCCCAGTACGAGATTGAGTTGTTTGGGTTGGTTGAGTCGGGAAGTTCTCTGTAAAAGTTTATAATGTTGTTGTTCTGCACATCAATCAACCGGAAGTTGGGAGGGAGCTCCGTCAAGTCGATTTCGGGGTGGTGGACGTGTGTCTCTCGACAATGGGATGTCCACCTCGCTAGTTGTCGAGGATAGTGCGTCGTTGCTAGGTGCCCGGTGCCGACCCCTAGAGTGCATTCGCGGATGGCCTGGCTGCTGTATGATTTGGTACTCACCCCACTCCCCGCCCGCCAAAGAGTAATCTCCAGCCACACCTCCCCCGTCTGGTCGGGTGAAGTCGCGGTTACCCGAACGTCGTAGCCTTGAGACACTGAGCGAATTTTTCGCCAGGTCGACGGGTCCATCTGTAGGCCGGCCAGGATGAGACGGCACCGGGAACATTGTGGGTGAGTCTGGAGGTGAGGAAGCGACCATGACATTGTGCCGCAGTCACAGCTGCTACACAGCTGCCCCCTTGGAGCCTGTCCGGCCGCTTTTCCAACAATCATCGTCGAGGTAGTATCGGCATGCAATACCAAGATTCAAAGAAACGAAATCTGGCACTTGACAAAAGGGCATTTAATTTATTTTACCTGGTGTAATTAACTGGCTCCCTCAGCGCTTGGCGTTATTGGGCTGAGTCGGCGTTGCCGATTTCTGTGGTGACCGACATTTTGAGGCGTCTTGGCAGGGCCAGGGGCACTTCAGCTGAGGGCGTTCAGCTAGGCACATCTGAAGAATCCGTGCACTCACTCGTCCCCTCGAGGCTCCTCGGCCATGTCGGCGTTGTAGTTTCTTGCTTCACCACGGAGCTCGCCTGACCCCTTCCGAACTGGGCAGCAAACGGTGCCTCCGCACATTAATCCCACAGTCATCCTACTCGTACCTTGTAGTATGACTGCTGTCCAACCATTCGACTGTCGATTTGTGGTTGTCCTGATACTTTCAAGTCATCATCTACTATCCCATTCCCGACAAGGCTCAGCATAGAGAGGGCCATGGGGTGTCCAGATTCCGTAGCCTAGGCAGACTCCGTGACCAAGGCAGACTCAATGACTGACCGACTTTTCCACAATCGAAGAGCGCAGCATTTATATGGTTGAACGTCGTCTATTCCCAAATGTAGTGCAATGCGAAACACCATGGAGGACATGTGTTTTTCTGGCCGGCGACAGGTCCGCGTCAAACCAAACTGGCCCCCATGCTGGTCGATGGAGTCATGCGTCGACGAGATATCTGGGATGCCCACTCGACCTGCCATCATCTGCACCAGCCTCCATACAGCCTCATGCCACCGCGCATCAAAGATCATGGATACTCACACTGCTTACCTACAGTGCCCCCACGAACACAATGTCCAGGTCCATCAAGTCATCCAAATACTCTCGAACGTCCTGTTAATAGGCTGCTGGCGGTGCGGGATGCCAAATGGGAAGGCGATATCTGGTTAGACTGGAAGTTTGTGAAAATGCTGGAATTTTTATTCTTCAATTGAGAAAATGAAGCTTACCTACAAAAAGTTACCAAATTGCCTCGGTATATAATAATTTTTGGGGTGGTGATAAGTCGTGGTTGGTGGAAGGTAAGTTGGTGTGTGGAAGAAGGTTTTGGCTACCTTATGAAAGGCCACCACACCACCTCCTGCCTTGAAATCTTCCAAGCCAAAAAGTCTGGCGGTGGAAAAGGAAGCCTTGGAATGGAAGGCACCTGGAAAAAAGAAGGCACAGGGGCCTCCTAGATACCCAGGATTAGGGTTTACCCTTTCAGGGCTGAGTTTGGATTGGGTCACCGAGACTGGCCTTATTCACTGTGACTGCCCTGTGGGATTTCCACTACGGTAGGGATTCATGATTGTTCTCGTTGACCAATTCGCCAGAATGAAATGTGTGAAACTTTTGGCGCCTGATAGTTTTCATCCTTGTGAATGGAGTAAGTTAGGTACCTACCTATTTACAACCGCTTCCATCACCTTCTTTCATCTCGGCCAAGAGGAATTCACCCGGCTTCCATGCCAATTTTGGTGCTTTACTGCGGACCAAGCTCAGCCGAGTTTAAAAAGATGTTCCATCCTCTTTAGACTAAGCCTTTTCAAGACCTTGCAAATCTTGTCCTACCCGACCTCCATCCAACAAAATATCTCGGCAACTGACATTTTGAGGGAGTATCAAGAGGGGATTGATCGCCCAAACAAACGGTAAACCCGATACCTAAATCATCGAGCGATGTTTAAAAAGAAAGAAAGCCTCGGTGCGGCCAATTTCAACTTCACTGCAGGGTCTCCGCCCAACTCGTGTCACTCGCACCACAACAAGCACGCACAGAGCCAGCTTCGGTTTTGGATGGCAGGAATAGGCAACTGACAGGGGTGTTTTGGATTTGTTGCAGCCATGGGGTTCGAGTCCTCTGTCGGTGAGGCTGTAATTGACCACGCAGTCACGAACATTTCGTCATCCCCAATGGGTCCGAGACTTATAGATCATGACGCTTTCTAGAAGGGCTGCCCCGGAGCAATGACGGGTTCACAAATGATCGTGGCTGCCGGTGGGGTATGTTCATTGACACGTACATCAAACAGGGCACTTGACTATCTGTGGGAGCGAGGGAACATGCCTACCTGCCGACACATGGCTCAATAGCAGTTCAAAGTACAGTTGATGCCAGCAACAGGGCAAGAGAGGCAGATACCTTTATTATTCTTTTTTTTTTTTTTCTCCCTTCTTCAAGGCCGCAAGGGTACTCGTTACCATGGAAACTAGTCCGAGAAGACGTCGAGCGCGCAAGACACCTCCTTTGATGGTAAGCAAAATTAAGGTCTTTTGGTAATTCCCATTCAGCATAACCGCGCAAACTCGTCAAGGCAAAAAGCCATGCCACAGTCCGTCGGAAACAAATATTAAAGTGATCAATAGATAGGTAGGTAGGTAGGTATACTTATTGGCTTGCGAGGTTTTGGGAAGAAAAGCGACTGCAATTTTCTTGGTTGATGATCTCCATGACAACTCTCACCGAGTCGGTCAAATTCACGGCGTCTCCCGATGTTAGCCATGGCAAGATTTTATGGGAAAGTGTATTGTTTATTTTTGCCCCTGACAGAGGTAACGCGTTAATACTTCTCGTAGGGTTAATAGGACTATCTTTGCGTATAACTTTACAGACATTTATAATACCTACTCCCAAGACTATCACTCAAAAGCCTCAATTTTTCCAGGCTTAATAATAATAAATATTATACCAGGGCGGTTCATTATAAAGGAGTTATGAATAATTAGGCAGTCAGCTACAACCTTACCTTCTAGTCAGGACCCCTGAAAAGTAGGCCATGATTGCGGACGCTGTTGCTAGGACTTTGTCCAACGCGAATCTCCAACTACTAGTAGGTATGCTTTTCACTGCAAAAATTTGGCTCTGGCTGACATTCTGAAGCCGCCTGTGTGGTGGGTTGTCTCTTTTGAGTGGCCAGTTACCACGTGATTCTAACCGACGTGGCCTTCACAAGTTTGCAAGGTTACCCAGTTTAACTACGTAGGTACTCCGTAATTTGGCGCGTAATTAGTTCCACGATGAGGTGATGGTAGATGAGCTGGCGCTCCTTCGAGGCGCCATCCTCCCGTTTGGGTAGGTAGTCGCCGGTGGCTTGCATGGGGTCATTTTAAACGTGGAACCTGGCTATTCCAAACCCGTGGAAGCGGCTTACTGATATCGAGGGACGTAAGGTAGTCTCGGACTTGCGCCCTCGCATTCTGGCAAAGGGACCTCCACCTCGACCCCAAGAACGCAGCTCGGCGGCCCAGCACAGCCTTACCGATAATGCAGCGTTTTAGATCCGACGTTTGGATTGGTCGGATTGGGCCGGGTTGCTATGGTTGGGCAGGTTTTCAACGCTTGCAGATGCACACGATGTTACCCTATATCCACCATACTCTCTGTATGTACCCACCACACACATTGATGCTTGGGTAAGGTATCAAAAAAGAAAGTAAACATAAAATACTATTTAATACAAAGGGCCCTTGCAGAAAGAAACTGTCGCCCTTCTGGATCCAGTCAACGTCGGTTATCCTCTTCAGAGGTCATCATGGCGTTTCTGGCCGTCGCTCTTTACGCCACGGCAGTCGCATGGCTTGCGGGCCTCGCACTCTTCTGGGCGTTGCCCCTCCTGCGTAATTATGCGTCTGCCCGAAAGATGGGGGTTCCCATTCGCGTCATCCCCATCGACCACACCAACCCGCTGTGGCTGCTTCTCGACCGCAAAGTCCTCCCCGTCATCGCCAGGCTGCTGCCCTTCACGCGCAAGTCCAGCTTCCTCCGTTACAATTATCGGGGATGGGAGATGCGCGAGCGGTGGGCGCCGCACCACGAGATGGGCGATGTCTTCACCATCGTGACGCCCAAGGAGGTCTGGCTCTACCTCGGCGACCCGGACGCCGTAGCCGACATGTTCCGTCGAGGCAGGGATGAGTTCCCCCGCTGCACCAGGCTCACCGAAATGCTCAACGTCTTCGGCCCCAACATTTCCACCGCCGAAGGAGCCCAGTGGAGGACCCACCGCAAGCTGGTGGCCACCTGCTTCACCGAGCAAAACAACGAAATCGTGTGGTCTGAGGCCATCAACCTGGCCACCGACATGATCCGGTACTGGAGCACGAGGAAGCCCCTCACCTCGGTCGACTCGGACGCCCGCACGCTTTCCCTCCACGTGCTCTCGAGGGCCGCCTTTGGCAAGTCCTTCCGGTTCGAGGGGCACGACGAGAGAAAGGCCGAGAACTCATCCAAGAGCTACAAGGAGTCGCTTCAGACAATCCTCGAGAACTGCATCCTGATCGTCGCCTTCGGGCCCCAAACCCTCGCTCGGTGGAAGAGCTACCTCCCCAAGAAGCTGGCCCGCGTCCAAGAGGCGTGCGACGCGTTTCAAAAGTACATGACGTCCGTCTACGAAGCCGAAAAGGCCGCGTCGGCCGGCGCCTCGTCGTCCTCGCGCCACGACCACAACCTGATGACTTCCTTGGTTCGCGCATCCCAGGCCTCAGAGTCCAAGGCCGCGCTCACCGAGCAGGAAATCTACGGCAACATGTTTGTGCTCAACTTTGCCGGCCACGACACCGTCTCGCACACCTTTACCTTTGCCGTCTACTTTTTGGCAGCCCATCCCGAGGTCCAGGACTGGGTGGCGGATGAGCTGCACCAGGTGCTCGGCCCCGGCAGCGACCCGGCCGACTGGAGCTACACGCGCGACTTCCCGAAGCTGAAAAGGTGCCTCGCCGTCTTGTACGAGACCCTGAGGCTGTACACGCCGGTCCCCACGTCCAAGTGGACCGACAAGGCATCGCCCGCGCTCAAAGTCGGCGACAAGACCGTCACCATCCCTCCCAACACCATAGTGCTCCCCAGCTACGCCTGCATCCAGACCGACCCCAGGTACTGGGGTGACGACTCCCTCTCGTGGCGTCCCCAGCGCTGGGTGGATATCAACGAGGAGTGGGTAGCACCGAGAAAGGGAACCTTTGTCGGCTGGTCAGACGGCGCGAGGGACTGCCCGGGAAAGAAGTTCTCCCAGGTCGAGTTTGTAGCCGCCTTGGCGGTCATGTTGAGGGACTGGGTCGTCGAACCCGCCACGTTCGGCAGGGAAACCCTGGCCGATGCGCGGAAGAGGGTTCTGGACGTTATCGAGAAGGAGTCCACCATGATTCTGCTTTTGCAAATGATTCATCCCGAGAGAACGCCGCTTGTTTGGAAGAGGAGGTAAACGAACGGTTGATTGGTTTGTTCTCGATGGACTGGAATAGACGGACCTTTTTTGGGGGGGTTGGGGTGGAAGAATCTAATATTTGTAGATATCTAATTTGGCTACAACATATATACACATAACAACTATACAAGGTACTTACCAACTGAGCGCAACAAACTCATTACCAGTGCTGAAGATAAAACTTTCTTTTGGCATGCCGGCGGTTTGGCACCGGTCTATACCAAGAGGTGGGGACTTAGTTCGTGCCGACAGTGAATGCCTACCTAGTCACCTTGTTAGATCTCGTGATAGACTTTTCCTCGATAACTACTGAAGGTACTATGCAAAAAAAGAGCTTGTGTATGCCATTTTGAAACACTTATCAAGCCGTCAAGCGACCAAAAAAGGTGGATTTTTGAGGGAAAAGATGATTATAACAAAGGCGAGGGCAAGCTTTGAGCTCCTCCAATTTCTTTTTATCCCCGCGAGCTGTTGTTGTTCCAATAATTAAATACGTGGCAGCAAATAGAGTTTGCACTTGTCCGCACTGAGCAGCCGGGTTCTGCAAAAACAAACAGGCTTCCCCTTTGATCTGCAACTTCGCCCGCCCCAAGTATCACAAGTAAATGCAAACAGGTCTTGATGGAGCGCCCAGACTGCATCGTGGATAGCAGACATGTCGTCGCCTCTCCGGTATGCCGCAACAGCTAACGACCTAGCCAGGCCAGACATCTCCTCGCTGGTGAGGATGCTGACGAGCGGAGCCCGATACGGAGGCGGGGGCGGCGAACCTGAGTCCGCTGACTCGCCACGGCTGATGATGTCGACGGCGATCTCGTAAGCCGCCTCGTCGGATATCTTTTCGGTGTAGCTCATTGACTCGGCCACGGCCGCTGCGATTGCGGCGGCAACCCTTGTCGCGCGCGATTCCGGCGTGGCCAGCACGGCCATTCCAAAGAACGTGAGTGTGATTGCGATGCAGATGATCGCGTGGCCTGTGCCTCCGTCCATGGCGGAGATTTTGGGGAGGCGCCTGAGAGCGTCCCTGGCGACGAGGAAGTTGGCAATGGCCGTCTGTGTTGCAAAAACATGGTAAGCACAGATCATTCGGGGTTTGTCCGTGTCGGGTACCGTCGCCATAGTGTTGGCGATGTCGATGATTGCGTTTGCCATGGCTTGGGTCAGGCTTTCGGTTGGAACTGTCTTGGCCGAGTGCTTGTTCACTTGGGATGTTATCCTGGAAAGACTGACGAGTGCCTTGGATACCGCCCTCTCCCTGGTCAATCTGCCATTCAGTGCAGGAATCACGGTCAATCCATCGGTCCCAGGAGGAACACCTGCAAGGGGTTCGTCGGAGGTCTCCGCGGCGGGTTGATTGACTGGTATTGGCCGTCGAGCGGAGCGACCGAACCAATGCCGAAGTTTCTGGAACATTTTGGGCATCTTGAAAGTTTCGATTAGGGGTGATATTAATCGTGTGGGTGGGTTTCTCCTTTCTTTCTTTTTTTTTTTTTTAAAAAAAAAAAAAAAAAAGAAAAAGAAAACAAAACAAAACAGGAAAATCAGAAAAGGCAAAACTGGCAAGAGTGAGTGGCCCATGGGTGAAATTTGAGTTTGGGAAAACCGTCAGGAAGGTTCGAGGCGCATTCCATCTCACGCAATCTCTCTCATCGTATGACCAAAGCATCTTGCTTCCATCGCTCCAGGTTTTATCTAGTACCTTTCACCGCTCTTATCGCATGCCTGTGAAAGTGAAAAGCGTGGATTGGTCGTTTGCAAGGTCCCTGGTTTGGACACTGGTGCTCTTTGATGGGCACGTGCCCCGTGGTGTCTCTTTTATCCAATGCTATGGGTGTGCCAGAATTGGCGGAAATGTCATGTGGGTAATTTGGGGCATCTAATCGAGCGGTATCTAACCTCTTCTTCTTTTTTCCTTTTTTTTTCCCTTTTTTTTTTTTTGGTATGAACCAATTCGCCCTTCCGTCACTCAATTATCCAAGAAAAATAATTAGACAAACGACGACAACGACAGCTATCGATGACAGAGAAGTAGGATAACGACAACGAAGATGACGACGACCACAATGATGATGATGGAGAGGACGACGGAGATGATGGAGACAACGACGAGGATGATGGAAAGGACGACGAAGATGACAACCATGACCAAGCGGAAGGAGGCTGTCCCAACCACCGGCCCCAAGTCCGCACAGAGCGCACCAACTGCCAAAAATTGCAGTCAAAAAGCTACGAGGCCAACTACAACAAGCCCCACCCGTTGCGGTGGCAAAGGCAAACTGTTACGGTTCATAAAACTCTTCTCTCGTCAAGCAGCTGAGAGATATCCATCCGATTCGTTGTAGCGAAGCTGGCGGTGGTGTTGCCGTCATCGTCAGTGGGATGCGGATTCGGGGGGTGTTAGTATTTGCTGCTAAAACATTTTCTTTTCAATTTGGATTATTCCAGACTTAAACCTATCGTTACCACATACTGCTTCACTCAATCTCTGCGCTCATACCTGATACCCCCTCTGGCTCATCATCGAACCTTCAGCTGGCTGCGTTGCGGATATCAGAGGAACAAGAATACTGTCGCAGATCTCAGGTTAAACGCCCTCAAGCGCATCAAACCTCAAAGTCCTGTTCCTGAGACTCCACGGACCCTTCTCGTTCAATTCGAATTCCTTTCACCTTCTCTCTGATTTAGTGGCTTGGCGAAAGCTCCAGGCTTGTTGGTTCTTGACATCTCTGCGCCTCATTTGCCAAGCTGTCTTATTATTGGTTAGCTTATGGCTCATGAATGCGGGGAACGGATATTCTCAAGGCAGAAGTGCCTCAGTTAAAATGTCATGCAATAACGCAGTTTCTCGGTCTTCCCAGCCTTTTTTTTTTTTTTCGTATCAACATCAATCATGCCGAGCTTTACAAGGACGTTCAAGGATCTGATATCGAGGAAGGCAAGGGGAAAGGAGAAGGATCCAAACCTGGGAACACCTCAGAATGGCCCCCTTATCTCCGACACCGGTGTCGACCAGGGCAGCAGTTCCACTACGGATAACGGCCAAGTCGACTTCGAAGAACCCGCCATCGGCCCTCTCATTCTTTTTGACGAGGCTGGTAGAAATGACAGTGGCACTGACGTTGTTTTTGTCCACGGTCTTCGGGGTCACCGGCTGCGGACGTGGTCAACAACCAAGGACAATTTCTGTTGGCCAAAGGAGCTCTTGCCTGAAGATTTGAAGAACTCCAGGGTGATAACTTGGGGTTACGACGCAAGCATTGCCAAGTTCTTCCAGCAAGCGAGCCAAGAGAGCATATTCGGTCACGCAGGTACGCTGCTCGATGATCTTGCACGCCTAAGGCATGGGATCGTAAGTGAAGCTCTTCCTTCTCTTCCCAAAGACTGCCTTCTTCTGACCTCTCCATAGACGAGACCCATCATTTTCATCTGCCACAGTCTTGGTGGCTTGGTTGTGAAGGAAGCTCTGATCAAGTCTGCAAATTACAAATCCCACGGCCGGCATCCATCTTTAGGCGCAATAAGCGATAAAACAGCAGGCGTCATCTTTTTGGGCACCCCACATCGAGGCAGTGAGAAGGAGACATACGGAGAATTGGTCTCAAAGGTGGCCAAGTTTGCCCTGCACCGTCCAAACGACCAGCTGCTTCAGACGTTGAGTCCTGATTCCCACCTCTTGAATCATCAAAGGGACCAGTTCACCACCATCTCCAACGGGATGACGGTGTTTTGTGTCAGAGAAGAGCTCAGTACCGCAATTGGCCTGGTGAGTTACGGTCACGCCATTCAAACCGATCTCGCACCGACTCGCTAACATTTTGACACACTTGCTAGATTGTTCCAGAAGCGTCAGCAGTATATGAAGGCTTCAACGTCCGCCAGGGTAGCATTCATGCAAATCACATGGACATGGCGAGGTTCGATGGCAGGAACATTGGGTACGAACGGATACTTGGTTATGTCCGCGAGATCTGTGACGCTCCGGCTCCCCTTCGCGGAAGTCCAGGTAAGGCCCCTACCATACCAGGCTTGATGCTCGCTTCAACCCGAAGTATGATCTGACATGCCTAACAAAAAAGCTTGATAGTAGTTGTCCAGAATAGTGATTCACAACTCCCCTCTGTGTCAGCCATCGATATCGAGAAAGCGATGCAAGCGATTCTACCGGAAGGTTCATCACCTGAATCAACCATCACTACAGCCCATGGGAGCACCTGCGATTGGATTCTCGAGGACTCTCTTCCGGATGACTCGGAATCCACGACTCACAACTTAACATCTTGGCTCAAGAGTGACCACCCCCACTTCTGGGTGAGCGGCAAAGCAGCAAGCGGCAAATCTACGCTGATGAAATTCATATATCATGATTCCACAGTCGAATCAGCGCTTCAAATCTGGGCAGGCCATCAAGAGCTGGTCAAACTTGGTCATTTCTTCTTTGATCGCGGCAGCGGAATCCAGAAATCAAGGGAAGGAATGCTACGCAGCCTTTTGTTTCAAATCCTGGAAACAAGACACGGTCTTCTGCCATCAATCTTCCCGCACTGGTTTCGTCGGACCGCAACAGACCAGAGGTGGGAGAAGGGAGTAATGGACCGCGATTTAAAAACTTGGGTTCCGCTCCGCAACGCGTTCATCACGGCCCTTGGCCTCCTCCAAGGCTCCAAGGTGTGCCTATTCATTGATGGGTTGGATGAATACCGCATGGTCGAAAAGTTGAAGGATTACACGCAAGATCAGCTTGATCTTCTCTTCGACGGCCGCAATGAAGACGAGGCCTGGGGTATCAGTCAATGGATTACAGATGGACACAGGGAAATTGCTGAGCTTTTACTTGATCTCGGCAAAAGAGCAAACATCAAGATATGCTTCTCGAGTCGTGAACTTACCGTCTTCGAGAGGCTATTCAGAAACTGTCCGCGGGTGCAGATTCATCACCGCACAGCCGGAGCTATCAAGGAGTACTGTGAGAGCCGCCTGGAGCTGGAGGCCCCGGACCTACATGGCGCTTCTAAATTTGCCGAGTCAGTTACCATCAAAGCCTCTGGTGTATTTCTCTGGGTAAGTTTGATCATTGACATGATAATATCTGGCAATGATAGGGGGGACGACGAGGAAGAGCTATGGCAAGCCTTGGAGGCCGTGCCAGAAAGGCTTGGCGGCGACAATGGCCTCTATATGCACATGATGAAGGCCGTCGATCAAAACCATCTGCCTGAAGCTGCGCGACTCTTTCAACTCGTGCTTCGGATGGGTTCGGAAATATTTTCAGACTATTTTGACATCATTCTACTGTTCCTAGCTGCTGAAGGCCATTTAAAAGATGGCAAACAGTCCAATGGTCTTCTCAAAGTCAGGGATGATGAGTGCCAACGGAAAACCTGGGACGAGCTCCGGCCAGAGTGGACGGCGCGGGAAAAGCGACTCAAGAGTCGTTGTGGAGGCCTTCTGGAAGGGCTAAAAAACGTTCAGTTCATGCATCAGACGGCAAAGGAGTTTGTCCTTCAGGACCGTTACTGGCAGCGAATATTCGGAGAGCACAACGGATTCTCTTCCAGAACGGAAACCGATTTAGCGCTTATCAGTGGCCATATACGCCGATTCAACCGATGCAAAGAGGCGACGGTCGAAATCACCGCCGCAATATCGGCCATCAACTCTGGGAAAACAACCCGGTCTTTAGCCACAGACGCCCAGCTTGGCAGTGGGATCCTTGTCTCTTGCCTGAGTCTGTTGTTGGGCAGTTACGATATGGCCGAAGCAGCAGAATACACAGATCTCATGGATGAACTGGACAAGGTTGGAAGCAAACTCGTGGCTGACCAAGCCGCCGAGAAAGACATTCCGATCAAAAATTCGCTTGGTCTATATTGGGTTCAGTGGGCGTGCCCCGATGTCAGCCTAGCCGGCGGAGATCCCCTCCTTGGTGCCCCGAGAAATATTCTGGAAGTCGCAACGACACACGGTAGCGGTGTTCATCAACACACGCTTCAGAAACTCAAGACTTCAAAGCAGCAGTCTCAGAGTGAGTTAGCTCGGTTGCTTGTGATGTCGTGCATGGCGGTCAAACTTGGATTCCGCGGTGCTGTCACGATAATGTTTAAATACAAGCCAGAAGATCACCGAGCTATTCATGCCCTTCTCGCCGCCGGCGCAGACCCCAATTTCCCGCTCGAAGAACATGAGAGCGCCACCCAGCCACAGCACACAAAAACTGCGTGGACCCTGCTGTTAGCAGACATGCTGCACAAGAATCCGTATAGGAACGATCCAAGTCGCGCGCTAGAATTGTTCCTTCAGTATGGGGCAGATGTTTCTGGGGCCGCAACCAATGCACCGGTGCGCGAAAGTAGTATCGACGGAACCCCGTATGCTGACCATGCACGTCAATTCCGCACCACAAAGGAGGACGTCAAAAGAATTATATTGCAATGCCTTGGAGAGCCTCTCGAATTGGATGAGAAGGAGTTCCCTCTCCTTGCAGCTCTGTTGGCATCAGACACAGACTATGCTCAGTCTGACGAAAAGCTAGTACAACATAAGATAGGCATCTAACTTGCGTCGAGTGGAAGTAGAGCAACACAGGTAAACACAATGAATCAAAGTAATATTCCCCATTTAAACCCCAACACGGTCCGGCACGTGGTAGTAAAACTGTCCACTCTGACTGAAAGCTTCCATTCAAGCTCCTTTGGAGAAAATATACCCTGAATTAGCAACAACTTGAAGCTTAATTAAAAACCACCACCGGAAGGAGATACCCTATCTATTCTTTTTCTAATATCCACTGCTGTGAAGTGGAACAAGAAACAACACACAACTTCATCCAGAGAGGTATTCCCCTTTTTTCTTTTTCTTTTTTTTTTTTTTTTTTTTTTTTTTTCCCTCGGCCATCAAAGTTTTGCAAGAGCGGTCTGCAGGGTACGTGGTTGGGAGGTGTCATTGGACACCGATCATGCGTGCTCCATGCCGTTTGACATGCCTTCCAGATTATTGAGGCATGCATTGGTAAAAGAAGGTACCTCTGTGTACACCATTTTTGTTGGACGGTAAAGGAATGGGGATCAAGAGGAAGGAATAAAAAAAAACAAAAAAAAAAAAAAAAACAAAAAAAAACAGACTCACACATCCTCCCTGTAATCCAGGAAGACTTGTACCGAGGTTCGCCCTCCTCGTTTCGAGAGGGAAATCTTCAATGGACAGGGCAAACATTGCTGACATGAAGGAGAGGGGGGTCTGGTAGGTCAGATAGGTAAGGTAGGTACGGTTCGTTCAAGTTAGTAACTGAGGTAATCGTGTCAGTATACTCTGGATTTTAATCTTACAAAGATCACAGTAACGACGGTAAACAGCATGATGTAGTTGTTGAGCTCGTGGGATCTCTCGGCTTCTCGCGCGGACCTGACAGCCTGCAGAGATGCTAGCTTTGACTCGTTGAGCGAGCTCTGGGCTTGCTTGACCTGGACTAGCTGATTGAGCTGTTATACGGGCGGGCGTGTGTGTGTCAGCGGCGATACTAATAAGCCCTTTACTACCGTGCAGTGGTAATAATGGAGGATATGCGTGGGCGAAGGAACATTGTACAGTACTTACGTTCTCCAAAACTCTTTTGCTTTTCTCCTCCAGGCGATCCAGCTCTTGCACAAAGCTTTGGAGTCTGCGGCGTGGGTACGGCATCTGGTCAAATTCGCCGTGGCTTCTCTCTTGTATCTTGCCCCAAGGCGTCGAGGGCCGCTTGCACAGACCGATCAGGTAGCTTTTACTCAGAAGTTCGTCCTGGATTTTGCAGATCTGACGTATCATGAAGATCTCATCCAAAACATCCCTGACCTCATAGATGAGTTTGACTTCCTTCGTAACTGACAGTTCCGCGTCCAGGTCCTTGGAGAGGCGCTGCTTCGCCTCGGCCGTGGCAGCATTTTCCAGTTTATCCAAGAAGTCACAAAATTTTTTGAAGCTTGCTACTTCTTGGGCTGACTTGAGACGTGGCATTTGGTTTAGTAGAGCAGTGGTTGAAGCCGCAGGGATGGTCGACTTACGAGGTGCCCAATCCAACTCTCAAATACCTCAGAAATGTTGAAACCGAGCCTCAGATTGTGCAGATCAAGTGGAAAGGTGATGCACGTGCTCAGGGCGTGCTCAATAAATGCATCCGGGCTCCTCCATGCCTCAGTCGGGGCACTCTGTCGCAAGACTTGAAATAGGGTGTGTTCGGGGCCGTTATGCCATCTCTCCGGAGAGGCTGTGATTACCGTTCCTACTTCTCATTTAGCGAGAAATGCCGGATCAAATAGGTACCTGGTGCCTCCACTCACCGTCTCCCAACTTCCATAACCAAAGTTGGTTAACCATCAGAAGACGAGACCCGATTCCTCCTTCTGGTGGTTCTCCTGGCTTCTGACCCTGTGCCATGAAAGACCCCGTCCGACTGGGGCGGCCCGCTTTCGATTGCAACTGACGAAACCCTTTGTAGACTACCTGGTCCCTGTCCCGTTCGCTCTGGCTGTTGGCCTCACAGCCGTCATGATTATATGCTTGGTCGAGGGTTCGTGGGTGCTGAATTCCTGATGCACCGTCAAAAGGGTGGGGATACGCCTTCTTTAGGTCCGCTAGCTTCCGTTGCTTACCGGGTTCTGGTTCTTCATGACCCAAACGGTCAAGATACTGATCCGATTCAAAGTCGATGTATGGAATCTAGCTTTGCAGTCAGCGACCGGAGAGTGTTCCAAAAGAGCAACATTCTCGGCGAGGTTGATTTACCGCCATTGACACGAATTTAGCCTCGACTGATGCGCGGAAGCAGCATTCCACCTAAACGTGGTTATTGTCAGATTTGAAGAGATGCCGGGACAGTCATGGTGGGATAGATACTGACGTGAGGTTTCAGCTGACAGGACTCCCCGCTACCGGATGTGGGAGTTTGGTCAAAGAAGTCCATCATATCCCAAAATTCTTCTCGTTTACCCCGCTTGTCATAGGAATGGAAGACGTTGCCGAACAAGGCCTGCTGCAAGGTTAGATAATAGTTCGTAGTTTATCCCGAACACTGATCTGGGAGGCATAGACGCACCTTCACCCAGGTCATCTGTTTACCTCGCGTGTCAGCATCAATTCTAGAGCACAACCCGGGATAATTGATACTGACATTGTTGCTAGGGATATGGATCCATTTCCAACAGACCTCCGGCTTGTAAATATCACTCTCTTTTTCCCTGATCTTGAGGCCAAAGCAATACCAGCTTTCCATTTGCTCATCACAACTCCTGTCAGTGCCGGCGGGGTGGTATAGAGCCGGGCCTAGCGGGTCTTCCGAGCTCTCAAAATCTACACGCCCTGCTGTTGATAGACCGCAACAAGTATAACTTAGAGCAAACTCGTTGCATACTTCGTCGACGACTACGTCTTGGAGTGACTTCCAGGGATCCTGCCTGTCTTTCTTTAACTTGCGAACATTGATGGGATCAAACAGGGGCTTCACATCGCTCCGCTCAGCCGGTACACAGTCTACTGGGCGTAGATTTTCATTGTTGACCGCATTTTCCCGGGCGCCCCATGTGAGGAGAAGGTTGATTAAATCAGCATCTCCTTTACGTGCGGCCTCATGTAATGGAGATTCCCCTACCCTCGCGTCTATTAGCCGATCTAACTCTTTTTTTTTTCTTGGGGGGGGGGGGGGCGGGTTCGTGGAATTACCCTTGCCTTGGGTAGCCAAATTAACATCGGCGCCATAGGCGAGCAGGAGCCTTGCAGTTTCTAGGCGTAGCGCTGGCTCTATAGTGTATTGAATGACTAGGAACAGAGGCGAGCAACCCTGGGAATCAAGGCTGTTGACGTTTGCTCCGTGCTGAAGAATAAGCCGAACTCTGTCTACCACCCCCCCGACGGCTAACTGGCACAGAGGGGTATACCCTCCAAGACTGGGCACATCGAGATACTCGACTAATTGGCTGTGAATTAGAAACCTTCGGAACAAATCATCGCCCCCAGATAGGGAGGCAGCTGCAGAAAAGGCTGTGTCCTTTTCTTTGGTATATCGCCCTCCGAGAATTATGTCCCTGTGCTCAAGTAGATCTTGGGCGACATCAAGGTGACGTTCTTTTACGGCCACGAACATTGCTGACATAACCCCAAGAGTCCGTGCTTTTCTTTTTTGAGGCTTCTGGTCTCCACGCTCCCAATCGTTCAAATATTCATGCTCATCATCTATGTCTTCTTCGGGCATGGATTTGACTGAACTGCGGTCAGTACTTTCCCAGCCCCATAACGGCTTCCAGTATTCTTGTTCGGTGTTGACGTTGGCGCCAAGCGTCAGCCAGTATCTGACTTCCGCGAGGTCTCCCCTGCGGCACGCCATCCAAAACTTTTTGTCTTTGACCTCTTGTGTGAGAGAAACGTCGCCGGAGGTCTCTTCAGCCACTAGCATATTGTCGATTTCTTTTTTGGAAGTCGGTGAAACCACCACGTCCTCTGGCGAAAGCAGGCCTCCGCCGTTCCCAATTTTGTCGTCTGAATCGTCGGGTTGGGACCGAGAGGGACCGGGATCCCCATCTGTTTCGCATCGCTCTGGGTCTCCATCGGGCTCGACGTCAAGGTTGTCAATTGTAGTTACGGCACTCATGATTTTGCTGGATAAGGATGAGGGACAATGCAAGGGTTTCTGGTCAGAGCAATGCGCTTGAGGTACCGGTAGGGTTCGTGAAACCAGCCTTCCAGGTTCGATGAAACTGAACTCGAAATGGTATGTTTTCCTGCTTTCTTGAAAAAGGAGCGATCCTGGCTTACTGACAGTGACTCCTCACGCTGGCCTCAGGTGCGTATATGTGACACATGATGGGCAGAGAAATGCTTGGCAAAAAGGTCGGCGACCAATGTTCAGCTCACGCCAAAGGTTCACTTCCGGTCGGGTTGAGCGCCTCCAAGTGGGCGACAAAGATATAATTATGGGCCACTTTGCTAGGGGCTTGGTTGGCGATACTGGTCGGAAGTATTTTTGTCAGCACTTGGCCTCCTGCCCGACCGTCACCCAAGAGAAGCCCGAAAACGAGGACCGGCATGCGCTGTGGCGTCAGTGGCTGGCGGTATCCAGAGTGATTGGAACCACGAAGGGTCGAGAAACCCGTGTCTGTCATCGAATGAGGAGGGGACGGGATTGAGAAGCGAGTGGTGGTGGTGGTGGTGGTGGGGGGAGGGGAGGGGGGAGGGGTGAACACAAAAAACAAGAAGACACAAGAGAGAGCAAAAAAAAAAAAAAAAAAAAAAAGGCAGTGAACCGCCATGAGCTCTTGATCCAAGATTTTGAACGCTGGGAATAGACTCCCAAATCGCTGTTTAGAATTAAATTCAGCTAAAATAATATCCAATAACCCATATATGAGCAAAATGATACAAAAAAAAATAAAAAAAAATACAAGCACAATAAGCATAACGCCGTGTTCCCCCCTCCTCAAGGAGCGCTTTCGGTTCCTTCTGATATGCCACCAAAAACAGAAAAACCAAGTCCAAGAACATGCCGCTGTTTTTCCCTTCTCTCTCTCTTTCTCAGAACCCTCCCGAGACTTGATACATGCCATGCATACATGGACTTTTGTTTCGTGATTTCTTTGTCCTTTTAATTTTTTTTTTCCAAGGCAACCATCCCATCCCATCATTAGTGCCCGCATATTTTTCCCTTCATAGATATAGACATCGTCATCCATGTGCTGCATCGCCATCGTGGGTGGCATAATACAAAATAATCCCGAGTTCCCGGTCATACTCCTGAAATGAGACGACCAGGTCGCTACCCCGCGTGACATCTGTTTGATCAAAGAGAATTTCTCCTTGGCTCGGCGTTGAAGCTTCAAGCAAATATGCGGCTAGTGACCGAAAGATGTAGGATCGGTGTTTACTGAACTTGTGGGACCCCTCTGAAGCGTCCCGACGCATCAACCGTGCCTCCAGCAACTTCGAGAACAGCTTTTGCGCTTGAAAAGCAACTTCCCTGAACTCAACATCAGAGCGGCTCAGCGCGGTGGGGTCGAGGCCGCTCATGATTAGAATTTTACCCAGTCTCCTGCGTACTGTTGTAAACTAAATAGCAAGCAGCAGCAACTGAGCGGCATCGGCCAATCTCCGCGCTCGCGGGCTTCCCCTCGTCAAAGCATTGACGGCCTCCTTCTCAGCAGCCAGCTCTGTAGCGTCTTTCATGCCCTGCGAGATTTGCGGAATGGTCCACGAAAAGTCAAGCTGCATGACTTCTTGCAGGTCGAAATCTTTGGCAACGAGGCTGGAAACGGGGGCATCAAAGTCGTCCTCGTAGATGACGGGCCAGACAATGGGCTCGATGGTCTTCTTGGCGTGGGGTTTCTCGGGGGCAACAATATCTGAGTCAGCGACGCTGCTGACGCTGCTGGCAGAGGAGAAGCTGTCGTGGATCTCGGTTTCGGCGGGGGATGCGAACGAGCTGCTGCTAGATGCGGTGATGGGGGTCTCGAGGGGGAAAGCGTCTTCGGCGTGCTCTGGAGTGGCCTCGGAGACGGCGGCGGTAACATCCTCATCCTGATCCACTACAATGCCTTGAGTGGTGGAGTCTGAGGTCAGTGTGAGGAAGCTGGCTCCGGCGGGAACGGGAGAAGCTGGGACGGAGCAAGCAGACAAGACAGGGGTGGTCAAAACCTTTTGGGGAAGGGCAAGGAGCTTCCCAGGAGTGACGGGCGCCTCTAGGTTGCTGTCGATGAAGGTGGTGTCGATGGCCAGAGCCTTCCTGACGGGGATAGCAGGGGCGGTGGATTCGATAACCGGGACGATAGTGGTTGCGTTGGCCGCAGCATCAGCGTTGGCCTCGATGCCAGCATCATCAACAGCGACAATGGGCTCGGTAGCAGGAACAGCAGGCAGATCTTTGGTGGAAACGCTATCGACAACCGTTGAGACAGGGGTGGGGGCTTCCTCGCTGGTGGCAATAAATTCCTCAACCGGGGCCGCAGCTTCGTCAGCCGCAGAAACGGCGGTCAAGGTCTGTTCCGGGGGCGAGATAATCGTAGACGAGTTGTTCTGTACATCAAGCGGTGCATCCTTGCTGATGGTATGGGGCAGAGCGAAAGTAACATCAGGAGTCCCAAGAGGCAGAGCCAAAATCTTATCAGGCGTGACAGGGGCGTCGAGAGAGTCGTTGGAGTAAGCGCTGTCGGTGTAGCTCAAAGCAAGAGAGGCGGCCGGAGCGGAAGAAGCAACGACGACGGCGGCGTCACCAGGAACGGAAGCATCTTGGACGGCAGCGGGGACGGTCCCGATCGGGAGAGAAGCATCTTCTTGGACACTGGCGGTGACAATCTCTTCAACTGCGTTCGCGGGGTTGGCATTCTCGATCGAGGCAGGTTCGGTGGAGGAGGCTACTGGAGTGACCGGGGAGGCAGGCCGCTCGGCGGGGGTCGCGCTCTTGGTCGGAGAAACAGTTCCGGCATGGTCGGGGGCAGAGTCAACGGGGGAGGACGGGGCAATTGGTTGGACGGCTGGTGCAGCAACCGGCTCGACGGTCGGCTCGGAGGTGGTATCGACGGAAGCTCTGCTGAAGCCGAGAATAGACCTGAGAGAAGAACGACCGAGTGGCTCGAGCGGGCTGGATCCCCCGCGGGAGAATGTCGACAGTCTGTTGAGGCCGAGGGAAGACGAGGCCCGCAGAGAGCCAATTCCTCGCGGCTGCGTCGCCATTGGATCGGATTGATCTAAAGGCACGGTGAGTGGTTAGCGGCGGTTCATGGCCCGAATCCACGTATGGTGGTCGGGGTCGGTGGTTGTGTGGTGGAATGTCGGAGGGGATAAAAAAGCGATAAGGGCCAAAAACAACAAGACAAAAAAAAAACTCTGATTGTGACCCCGCAGCGAGTCCTCGCCGAGTGGTTCTCTGGGCCGGCACACCCGTAGCCGGGAAATGCCGGGGTGGAGCAAAGGCGGGGTGCACCCAGCAATGATTTTTTTTTTTTGGTCCAAGTCCCTTTGCCCCTTCCCCTCCCGCCCCCCCCCCCCCAGCCTTGTGGGCAGAGCGGGTCCCCGACATCCCACCGCTTGGCGCTGGGAGCTCTGAGCTCCTAGTCCCCAGCCTCATCCCCTGCCAAGACGGGCCGGCCAGAAGTAAACAAGGGGAAAAAAAGGACAGCACATCGTCATCCGCCACACCACACGACCACGACGCAACGCAACGCAAAACGTACCAGAAGGAAGCAGAGAGTTCTGCGAGCGACGCTTTCGCAAGCGCTTCGCGGGGAAAGCACACATCAAAGATCGGAATGCCATGGTGGATCAGGCGCTGGATTCGGCTCAGCAGCACGGAGAGGGCGACGAGGGAGGACGGGACGGCGAGGGAGAAGAAGAGGAACAGAAGCGCATAACAGCTCCTGCCGGACAGCATAGCTTATATTGACTGCGTGGGAAGCAGAAAGGAATTCTGTGCGGCTGGGTGCCCGACGGCGCTGTCTGGGCCTTTTAATCAAGCTTGCGTCCGGGACCTGGACCCGGCTCGCCCAATTCTGTTTGGCCCATAACGCGGCATCCACGGCCCACAGCACCTAAGCCCAATGTATCACCACACAAACCTGTGATTTGTTGAGCGCACTTGGACGAGGAGAGAAATGGTGCCCAACACCACCGTTGCATGCATAAGTCTTTGATGATGCACGGCTCACTGCCGAAGGAATCTTGAAGAATTGGAAGAGAGGAAAAGAAAAAAAGTTTTCGACTTGGCATCGTGGACATGCCACATCCGCGATACTCGACGAGTACTCGGCGAAAAAAAAAAAAAAAAAAAAAAAAAAAAGTACCCAATTATGTGTATACCAATTCACCCAGCTCCCCCCTTCATCATCAAATGATTATTCATCATCCTCTCGTTTGTATCAATTCACAAAATGCAATTGTGCTTTTCCCCAGCATCATTGCCAGGGGGGGTAAACAATTCAATCCAGGGGTATCAATCACCTGACGATCCGTGATCGAGTTCGTGGTCGTGTTTCTCGCCAATGAACGCAGACCGAGTGGCCTCGACCCACGGCCGCGCTCCAATAGGCCTAGGCGGATGGCCGGCGGTGAAGCATCGTCAAGGTCAACAAAAAAAGGTAAAGGAGAGAAGGCGGTGTAATTAGCTTCAACCTCTTGGAGACGCGATGCGCCAATCCGGACAAGGGTCGCGTGCCGGGGGGCTGGTGGCAGGCTAACTCATGGCAGTTCAAACTGCATAAAATTTAATCATAGCGCCGTCGAAAAGCACATCATGATCATCATCATCATCATGGCCGAATAGCTGCATGTCATTGTTGTACACGTCAGATAGTCGGATGAGGCTGTTGTACGGATATCGCCCTCATGACCCGTGACAGCTCCCTGATGGAAATCTTGTCAGAAACAAATGCAAAAGCCAAACCAAACACCCCCCATAAATGACTGATTTGAAACCTCTGAACCTCAAGCAGCCGAATTGTATTACCTAGACAACAAAAAAATAGAAAAGTGAAAGTATGTATGTAGGTAGCCAATCAAACACTAGCAATCAATCAAGCATCATCGCCACCACCATCAGCGTCAGCCTTACAGATGCCACTCCGACAAGGTATCCCCGATGGTCATAATAAAAGATACACGTACAAGATGGTCAGATTAATCCATTATCCTATCCCAATCTCATTTAAAGAAAATAAAAATCCGATTGAACAGATAACCACCCATGACCAACCGACATCCCCCCTTTGCCATCTTCACTCTTCCCGAGCTGTTTTGTATTATATTTGTATTGCAAACAATGTAGGCCCCAACCTACCTATATATCCTTGTCAATTATTATACGTCCAGCTCCTCGGCTTTAATTACTTGGATTGAGCATTATTTCATACCGATCAAGAAGCGGACCACGGATCATCAGGAATGTATATGTCTGTAGAGGTAAATTAAGCGCTGTAGATACCTCAGGTACCTACCTATGCGGTGCACACTAACGTGAAACTTTTTACAATTTCCGGATGGGCAAATTCTTTTTATCAGAGGCTCGGAAAGAAGAGTTCAAAATAGAATTTTTCTGAAGGAAAAAAAAAAAAAAAAAAAAAAAAAAAAACCGGAGAGATAGGAAGAGAGAGAGAAAGAAAGAAAGAGAGAGAGTGTGTGTGAGAGCCGTCAAACTGATTTTATTTACATTCATTAAAAGGCTCAGCATCACACTCAGAATCAGGACCCAAGTAAGGTAGCTTTGGAATATAGAACAAAAAAAAAAAAAAAAAAAAAAAAAACAGACCGGCAATGATGAAAAAGATTGAAGGATTTCCCCCGCAAGACGGCATTTGTTTCTAGCCCTTGCTCATATTTTAAGCCCCAGAAACTTGAGCTGGTTACAAGCACTCATTCATTGAGAGAGTTAGTAGTAGTGAGGGCCGAGCTTCGAATGTTGATTGGCTTCAATGGGTTGTGTGCTTCATTAGGGCATGGAAATGGGTAAGTAGCTAAGTACCTAGGCACCCAATCAAAATTGATCAAAAAGTAACGTAGGGAGCTTTTGCGCGGTGATCGAGAAATGACTTGTGCAACAAATAAACGGAAGACATGACAATAACCCAGAACATGCCTTCCGATATTTACTACACGCATGGGGATTTTATCTTGATACACTTTTCTTACCTTTGATATCCATTCCCTGTATAAAAGGCAGGTATTCTTTTTTAAATGATATGGCCTTTGCATTTGACTAATAGATAGTAGGTCTGCGCAATCCCAAGATGCACAAGTGATTCCCACGTGCGCGGGTGGGAGCCACCACAAGCAAATACCACAACGACTATGATTTTGATCAAATAATATATAGAGAGCAACCATCAAGTGTTGGGACCAGAAATATCTTTGCTAAGGGACACAGCTGATAGAAGAAAAAAAGAAAGAAAAAAAAATAAGGCAAGTAAAAACGGTCTGCACAAATCAATCATCCGAAAAAATCCGAGAAAAAAAAAAAAAAAAAAAAAAAAACTCAATTCAAAAAGCCCACCTCTTTCCAAGCCTTCACATACCCCCTCGCAGTATCGCAACTAACTGGTCCAACCTTCCTCATCGTCTCAGAGTGCTCTTTTGTCTTCTCAGTTTCCAGAACTATGCCACCGCATGACATCCTCTCGAAGTTGCTCTCCAACCAGTCCACCATCCTAGCAGAAGGGATGTCCGTCTCATGACTCAGGGGCGAGTGCCTCAACCTTCTCAACCATTCCTTGAACTCCACAATTCCGTGGGACGGGATCTCCAAAGCCTCGGCTAACACGGGACCCATCTTGGCCCATGGCTGTCCCACCGGATTATCCACATGATATACCGGATACGGCTCCCCTGCTCTCTCATCGCCAATCTTCAGCAAGTCCGTCATGATAGCAGCACACTGATCAACCGGAATCCACTGCATCCTTCCATCAAAATCCGGCCAAGCCCTCAAAGTCTGGGCGCTCTTGACGATAAACGCAAAATGCTCCACAGGATGCCAGTACCCACTTTTAGTTGACCCGGCGATCTGCCCCGGCCGAACAGACATGGCGCGGAAGGCATCAGGAAACTTGTGCAAAGTCTCGTCAAGCATGCGTTCGCACACCCATTTCGCTTCGGGATACCCGCCCGGCATCACGGCCGAGAACGGCACTCGAGATTCAGGAACATTTTGGGAGCCGCCGGCGTGGTTCCCAACCACCCCTATGCTGGAGATGAACTGGAACCCGACTCGCGATCGCGGATTGCTGATTCCGATTTCCCGCGCAAGGTCAAGGAGGTTGCGCATCGATTGGAACTGAGGTTCGAAGGACTTGATGGGCCGCGTACCACTCATGGGCCAGGCGTTGTGCACTATGTGTGTGGCGTTTTGAACAAGCCAGGTGTAGTCTTGGGCGGAGAAGCCGAGCTGGTGCTTCGAGGTGTCTGTAGCTAGGATGCGGAGTTTGGATGATGCGGCCTGGGAGAGCGCGATGCCTCGTGTCGAGAACGCGTCTTCTTGACGCTTCTCTACCGATGCGTTGGATAATCGATTGACGCACACTACAGTCTCGACTGCCGGGTTTTCGGCCAAGGATTGCACGAGATGAGCACCCAAACTTCCCGTGGCACCTGTGACGATGACGACTGCACCTGTCTTGATAATCGGTTGTAACCCCGCAGACCCAGGAGCAGAAATAGTTGCACGCTGCAGCTTGGTAGTAACCCAGCCCTGGATATATTTCTGGACAAGACTCTCGGCCTCCAACTGACGTGCCACCAAAGTGTCTTGTTGCATGGTCAAGTCTTTCACCTCGGGTGCTGATTTTGGAAGCCGTGTTGGCTCCTGAGGACCAGACGCTAGAGCTATCATGACCTTTTGGAACGCATTCTCGCGCAGATTTACCATCTGTCCAGTCCACATGTCCATATCCTGCTCTGTGAAGCTCGCGTTCCCAATGCTCAGCTGGAACCACGGCGTGGTTGCGTCCGTCGTCAAAAAGCCACCACCCTTCAAGCAACCCAAAGACGATGTCCATGCTTGGAATAACCTCTGGTCATTTCAAGAAACATGAGAAACCCATCTGGTCTCAAAGCTTGACGAATATTGCTTGTCGAGTTTACGAGGTTGTGCGTCGCATGGATTGCGTTGCTGGCAAGGACGATGTGCTGTCCCCTGAGCTCATCAGTCGGTGGCTTCTCAATGTCGTGTACAGCAAAGCGCATGAAGGGGTACTGCTTCCCCAACTTGCGTCGCGCATTCGCCACCATCGATGGCGACAAGTCGGTAAAGGTGTACTCCACTTGAATGCCAACAGTAGCTAGGAACGGTGCAATAACGTTGGTGGTGCCACCGGTGCCCGCACCCATCTCGAGAACTTTGAGAGTATCTCCCTGTTTTACCCCTTGGGCTTTGACGCGGTTCACGATGCGACCAATTACTTCACGTATCTGAGTATAACTCATCAGGTTGTAGTCGAGCTCGCAGTACATGGCTTGCACAAGTTCACGACCCCGGGGTGATCCAAAAATGACACGGATGCCGTCTGTCTTGCCACTGAGAACGCTGGCAAGCTGCACGCCTGCGTAATGAGCGAGTCGGTTCGTGATTGCAGTTGCCGGTTGCGTGTTCAACAGCTCTTCCAGCAATGCATCGCTGGATTTGCGAGGTGCCGGAATCCGTGTGCGTGTCACGTTGCCTGTCGCCGTGTCCAGGTCGATGAGTCGGGCGTCCCATTCCAAAAATCGATAAACCCAGTCCATCAGCCGCGCATGTTGTGGGCGGAAAGGAACACGGCTGAGAGTCTGTCCAGGTGTGGCACTCCTCAGAGGGCAGCCCAACTCCTCCATGGCCTCAACAACCAACGCAGCAACAAGACGGTTGCTACCCGCAATCAGGCCCTTTTCTAGCGCGTCAAGCCCTCTTTCACGAATCATCGTGTCGGTGAGCATCTTGACCTCACCAAAACTGGCGAGAACGTCAGACCGGTCCAACACGAGCCCTGCATGCGTATTCGCAACGATGCCAAGGTTAGCGAGGCCCGCCTTCCTGTTCGGAATGTCCCAACAACCCATATTGGGATTTGGAGTTGAGTGGTTAGAGTCCGACGACGAGGGCGTCCCTCTATCTGACCATCCATCGGTTTCTTCATCTTCAGAGGTGTATGGTGAATCTTCGCGATCGCTCTCGGTATCATTATCTTGAGCTGCCGAGGTATCCAAGCCTACCTTTGCCAAAGCGTTCGAGACGCATTGGACAAACATACGTAAACTTGTGGCTTGCATCTGTTCATTTTGATCCAGCTCGCACTTGAACACATTCTCGACTTCACGGCCCAACTCCATGCCCATGAGTGAGTCGATCCCGAAATCGGCCATCTCTGCATCAAGATCCAGTTCACCAGGGTCAATTCCAGCAAGGTTTGCGACAAGGTTTCGAACGTCTTCCGTGATGTCCCGCCTCCCGCTGCCGTTGCTATCCTTCTTTTGCTTTGGAATCCTCTTGGCATTTTGCTTCTTGCTCTCAGGGTGTTGTTGTGCAAGGATCGGCGGGGGTTGTGCAGTCTCCAATGTCGGCGGCTCACTCCTCAGAGCCGACTGATCTTTGGTCAAGCGCGCCAACATTTTGCTCATGAACGACTTGGGCACTCTATTGTATTGAACACCCAGTAAAACCTCCGCCAGGTTGCCACTTTCTGGATTGAAACAAAAAATGTCCGCCATGTAGGTCTTCTCTGATTGTCGAGTGAAGCGGGCAAAGACATGCCACACGTCTGGGCCATGCTCGGCCCCATCTTTGAGTGCTGACCAGCTGCTGTTCAACTTGGGCGAACGCATCATGAGTTCGCATCCGGATGCAACACATATATCGGCTTCAGAAATTTCCGCAATAACGTTGGTCCAAAACCCGCCGAGCTGGGTAATGGAGTCGCTGAGTGGTGTGTCAAGCCAAGTTTTTCCCTGGTGCCGTTTGTGAACGATGCTGGCGGCTTCGTTGCCGCGGCTCACTATGCACCGCATACCCCGGTAGGTTTCAGAATATTCGACGACAGGGCTGAAAGCTCGGTAAAGGTTGCGTGTGCCCTGAATGACATCGACGCTATCATCATCCAAGTTGAGACCCAAAAGCGATTTGCATTGGGCATGGTTGACAATTCTTTCATAGCGAGCGAGCTCCTGTAAGAATTGCTCGTCGGTTGGCTGTCTGACGTGCAAACAACCATCGGCATGGGGATTGGGAGCGGCGTCGTTATCTCCACCACTTGCGCTGACACTGAACATCTTGAACTGCCATCTCATTCCCGACTTGTCCAAAGGCGTAAAGTCAATATAGATGGTCAAAGAAGGATCGCTGCAAAGAGGTCCATGATACACCATATTGAGAACCGTGGGCACATAGCCAGCTTCCTTCCACTCAGGATGCAGACTGAACAAGGTCTCGATGGCAATATCCGTCTGTAACGTGCCTGGGCAGATAGGCGCGGTTTTTGCTATGACATGACCAGAGAAAAGCCGCTGATATTCCTCCGACACAGGGTTCACACGAAATCGGAGCTTCTGTTGCTTTTTGTGGCCCACGTCTCCTAAAAAGCTCCACAGAGGCAGTGTCTTGGAGTCTTGATACCCCTCCGATGCAGCTCGCTGGTTAGGTTTCAGTCCTGACCCGTGGCCATTTGCCGACACAATTTCCTCAGCGGCTCTTTTCACTGCCTCCAATGGCGACTTCACCCCCAGCCAGTGGCGGCATGATTCGGATTTGTCGAACTGGTATGGTGGTAAGATCAGTTGGGCATACTCAGCGGCCTGAAGTGCACAGTGTCCAAAGAATGAGACGCGGAGACCCTGTTTCCACAAGCCCACAGTGGAATCGACGAGCCCCTCGGCACCTTTGATGTTTGTAAGGGATACAGCTTGGAAGTGATAATCATCGGCGGATGATGAGGCTTGGGCAAGTGCGCGGGCTGCCATGACTGTGATTGTGGAGTTGAAACCTGCTTCCAGGAAAATTGCTTTTGGGTGCTTTTGTGCCAAACGGTGGATCGCGTGGCTGAAGAAAACAGGATTGCGCATGTGTGTAGCAACAAAAGCTGCGTCAAGCGGTGCAAGAGAAGCGTGCTCGGTAGCACGTTCCAACGGGATTTTTGGCTCCCGAAATGTTAGCTTGCTGCCGACCATCTCGAGGTCAGTAACAAGCCTGTCGACAAGCGAAGAGTGGAACGCGTTGGTGACACTCAACCGTTTGCTCTTGATCCCTGAAGAGTTGAACTTCGTGTCGTTTGCCAAGATATTTGCCACAACGTCAATGGCCCTTGTTGGTCCCGCAAGGGTAAAACTTCGAGGGCCATTGTAGCATGCAATACTGACAGACCCGCCCGATTCCGAGTTTGTTTGCTGGAGCAAGTCCTGGACGAGAGACTCATCAGCCTCAACGGCGATCATGGAGCCAGAGTCAGGACCCCACGAATCCCGCACCAACTTTGCCCGGCCGGCGACCAGTTTGACAGTATCGACCAGGCTCAATGCGCCGGAAACGCATAACGCCGTGATCTCTCCAAAACTGTGCCCAACTACGGCTGCCACTTTTCCTTCAAGCCCGCAGTCCATCCAGCTCTTGGCGAAAGAGTACTGAGCAGCAAAGAGCATTGTCTGCAACTTTACAGTGTCCTGCACTGGCTCAGCTGAGAAGATTTCAGGGTAGATACTATCAAGGCCCAGGGATCTGATCACATCATCGCACTCGTCCAAGTGTTTGCGGAGCACGGCAACACCATCGTAAAGCTGACGGTCTAGTCCAACCGACGTTGACACTTGACCACCAAAGCACATGATGACGGGTCGCTCAGCCTTCACAGGGACAACCCCCCCGGCTGACGATGCTTCATTTTGCTCCTTAGAGGTGGATACAGAGGCTGCGAGTTGACCAAGTTTGGCTTTGAACTCAGCCAGCGACCCACAGCTGAAGATGCACCCCTGAGGCAAGTCACGATTTGACTGTCTGCACATGTTGAACGATAGGTCCGGGAGAGAGGCCTGCTCACTTTGAGCCCGAGAGTCCAGATATGACAGCAGCTTTGAGCTGTATGCTGCGATGCTCCGCAGGTCTAGGCCCGTAATCCAGAATGGTAAGCGGGACGAAGAGAAGGTCAACGGTATTCTGGCGACTGGCGCCTGAGCAACCACAATGCTTGCGTTGGATCCACAGGCGCCGTAGTTGTTGATGAGAGCAACCTTGCGCTCCTCCTCCCAGGGTCGTAACGAAGTGTTGACCTCCATCATGTCGTCTGGCCGAACTTGGATATGGCGGTTCATCTTGGTGAAGCTTGCCTGTGGCGGGATGAAGCCATCCCGCATCATCATGATTGTCTTGACCAGCGCAATGGCACCTGAAGCCCCCTCGGTGTGTCCAATATGGCCCTTTACTGAGCCAATAGGCAAGGGCTTATTCCGAATCGGACCGCCCAGAGCCAAACGCACGCTCTCATACTCGGCTGGATCACCCACCGGAGTACCTGTACCGTGTGCCTCGACCAAAGAGACATCCCCGGGTGTAACTTCGGCCCGGCGAAGGACATCCTTGAATAGGCGCGAAAGCGACGGGGCGTTGGGCACGAACAACGGGGTGCAATTCTGATTTTGGTATACAGCTGTTGCGGGCAGGGTGGCCAGGACCGGGTTTCCATCGACAATTGCATCAGACAGCTTTTTGAGGAAGACCAAGGCTAAGCCCTCTCCACGGCAGTAACCGTCTGCCGAATCATCAAATGGCTTGCACTGCCCAGTTGGGCTCAAGAAACTGCCGGCTGCGAGGTTCTGCATCCAATACATGGTGGTGATGTTGTTGACACCTCCGGCGAGCGCAGCCGTGCATTCACCTGCGAGCAAAGCTCTGCACGCAGTGTGAATAGCCACAGCTCCAGATGAGCAAGCCGTATCAATCATCATAGCAGGGCCAGTCCACCCGAAGTGATGAGATACCTTCCCCACGATGAAGGGCTTGAGGTTCCCTGTCGCAGTGAAGGCGTTGGGTTCATGGCAGTCGATGTTGTGGTGGTAATCGACACCGCAACAACCCACATAAACGCCAACATGCTTCTTATCTCGCAGGGCAGTGCTCGACCGGGGTTCAGTAAAGTAACCCGACTGCTCGACAGCCTGGTAAGCGGCCTCGAGCGTGAGTCGGCTCTGGGGATCCATGGTCTGTGCTTCTCGTGGACTTCTCTTGAAGAACTTGTGGTCGAAGGCGTCCGCATCGCGCATGAAATTGCCATAATACCTTCTGGCTGGGTCAGCATCTGCGCTCTGACGGAACAACATGTCGGGCATCAGCTGATCCCTCGTGACGAGCTCGTGCTGCGACTTGCCCGTCTTGAGCATGGCGGCAAATTCATCCAGATCATCAGCCCCAGCTGTCTTTATAGACATGCCCACTACCGCAATGGTGTTGTCGAAGTTTTTTTGGCTTCTTGTCACGCCTCCGAGGGAACCTGTCGTTGGAGTATTGCTCTCGTTAGCCGCGTCGGGCATGTGACCACCCGTAGCCGTCTCGAGTGCACCCGCGTGTTGATGTTGGTTCGCTTCACTGTCCTCGCGACGCCGGGCAGGATTTGCAGAGTTACCAGTGAGACATTGGCTCAGATTGTCGAAGTGGACTTGTCTTGAGCCAAGCCGTCTGAGAATTGTGGGTGGAATGCAGGGAGTGAGGCCGAACTCGACCACAGACAAGTTGGGCGTGTCGCAGCTCGTGATAACGTTGGAGAATGTCTCGTGCCATTTGCACTGCTGCATCAATATGGCGCGCATAACCATATCGGTTAGATTCCCTCGATTTGCCGGAACAGGTCGTCTCTCGCCGCTGTTGTCATATGTAGGCAAACACAGCGCCGAAGCGTCGGGAAACTTGAGGCCAGGTAACGTGTCACACAGCTCGAGGATCGAGTATGTGTGTCGTTTCCGCTCGGGATCCGGAGTGTGCATATGGCCCTTGATGTCTGTCTCTGCAACAGTGATGCCTGCTGACCGCAGTTGTCGAAGGAGGTTTGCGGCGGAGCTCTCCGACGTGGCGATAGTGGCGCGGGACTCGTCGTACAAGGTAGATATGTATGCGGCAGGCGACTGAGCAGACACGATACGCGCCATTTCTCTGCTTTGTTTGGGCCCACGCCACGCAGCCACGAGAGAAACGGATGGGCCCTTGCCGAGTCTGGTATCCCAGGCATCTGTTGCGTCAATCAAGGCGCCGATAATCATGCCTAGACGCACGGCTACCGCGCCGTACTCTTCAAGCTCCTTGCGGCCTTTGGCACTTGCAACAGCCACGGCAGCAAGGAGGCCCATGGAGAATCCCACGACTTTGACGTTGCGGTGTGCTTCATGCATGGACACCAGGAGATCTTGAGCGTCGTCCCCGATGGTTCTTTTGTTGCGCACGAGATATCTCCAGTACTGGTCGAGCTGGATGGCCACCATCAGAGCGCCGAGTTGTGGGCCGGAAAATCTTGTGGCCTCATCTTGCTGGGCACCTCCGCTGGATAGCCAAACGGAGAGGTCAGCAAGCTGGCTGGCACCTGGCACCACCTTGCCGATCTCCGGGATTTGCTGAGCCAGAGCCTCAAAGTAGTTGGGAAGGCCAGAAAGAACATCCTTCAGCCAGGCTGCGTTGGGACCGTCAAGCAACCGTTGAATGTGCCCATCTAACGAGGCTTTTGTTTGCACAGCACCATGGCCTCCAAACAAGAAAAGAGCCAGCCCTTCGGGACTGATCTCGGGAGCGATGCGAGTGACGGTCTCAGACATGGTCGCTAAGGAGGGGAGGTGTTGGGCAAAGAGACTAGAGCGGCAGGGTTGATGAGAGAATCTATAGAGACAGATGCCAAATGTAGGGTCTAGACGGCCACCATTCTGGGCTCGCTGGTGATGATATTGCTCGGCTGAGACGACTCCATGCCACCGAAGAGGATATAAATAGGTAAGCCGGGCAGACGGGTAGCGACAGGAGCCCATCCATTGAGGTGGGGACCCTGGCTGGGTCTGTTGGAGGACGATCGCGCTACAGATATTGTCCGACGAGGCAGTTCTCAGCTGATCGTCTGAGACAAGAAACGGGCCCGGTCCTGAAGAAAATGACGCTCCCCAGGGACATGGCGGCGGGTGTCCCAATGGAACCCTCGGGCGTCTTCCGAGACATGCATGCTTTCTCCGAAAGTCCGTGTTGAGAATCACTTAAGCTTCACGGCAATGCGATATCATCCGAAAGCGCGTCTGGGCACTGCACGGCACATGCCGGCTTTGTGTTGCGACCGTTGGGGAGAAGCTTGGCCGCCTGTAGCTCCCAGTCAAAAAACAGTTGGAAATCTGTGGTGGCCCCCAGGAACACTGGAAAAGATGGAAGCAGCTGGCCTGGAGCCTGATACGAGTGACATCATTGCCCCCAGTTTGCATTTGGGAGGAGGGAGGGGGGAGAGGGATGGATGGAAGGAACTCGTCCTCGAGGACCCACCTCGGTAGAAAATCATAGAAGCTGGCGCGCTTTGATACGGTAGAATGTGGCAGGCGCAACTCCAAGGTTGAGTCCAGCTGCGTTTGAAATTTTATTCTGGTGGAATTTTCAGAGGCAGACGGGATGCCTGTCAGGTATCTTGTCTATCTCAATCACAGATCCCATTGAGTGTGCCGGGCATTTCCAGGTTGCCCTATCAAGAGCTCTCGACTGCCTTTGCTCTCGTTCTTGCTTCGTGGACCATGCCCTCCACGCTGAACTCCCCCGCCTTCCGTGACGCCGCTTCGAGCTTTGCATGACATTTCTGGGCGTCTCTGCCCGTCGGACCATACCTCCACTGGTACATCTCGCCCATTTCGCGAGAGCTGCGCACCAGCCACTGGCTGCGCTCCATCCTCGTATCGCTAAAGGCCTGCAGCGCCCTTTCTACTGCCAACTGCTTCCCTGCCCCAGACCCCCCCGTGGACGTGTTGACCACGTCCAGGACCTCACAAACAGCCAACGCATCCTCAACGCCCATGCAGGCCCCGAGTCCCTGGTATGGACTGCTCGCATGTGCAGCGTCGCCGGCAATACAGACACGGCCCCGAGCGTATGTCGGTGCTGGGTGTTCGGCCATGTCGAAGATGCCCCACTTGACGAGTTTCTCGGGAAGAAGCTTCACGGCGTCTTGCAGCGCCGGGCTCCATCCCACAAAGGCCCTCTCAACCTCGTCACGCGTTGCCGGGGCTAACATCCGCTCAGTGTCTGGGAATTCCGAGATTTCGTGGGTCCAGATAACAAGGTTGAGGAGAGTTCCGTCCAGGACGGGGTACGACATCATGTTCGCCCCGGGCCCGCAGTGCATGCACCCTCCCATTGCCTTGTCCTCTCCAAAAGCCGCGACGGCCCCGGCGATGGGCACCATTGCTCGATAGGCGACCGTGTTTGTGTAGCTAAGTCGTGAAGCCGGGTTGTCGACACCCAGCAGGACTTTGCGCGTGGTCGAATGGATGCCGTCGCATCCGACCAGCACATCTGCGCTGGCCACACTGCCGTCGGCAAACCGAAGTACAACTTTCTCTCTCTCTCGCGCATCCTCATAGCCGACAAGTTGTCGCCCAAATCTGGCAGTTCCTTCCGGCAGCATACTCGTCATTCCAAACAAGAATTGCGACCGGACACACCCCCAAAAATCCAGCTGACTTTCTGGCATTTTGAAGAGCAAAGAAAGCTCTTCGCGTTCGGCTTCGGCTTTGGTCCGTGGATGGAACCCATTCCAGTATCTAATAGCAGCGCCCGAGCTTGACTTGGTACTGATAGTGCTCAAAAACTCCAGGATGCCAGGGTCAAGGCGCTCCATGCAGTCTCGCGCGACTCGGGTGAAAGAGAAGGCCGCCCCAATCTCATGCCAACTGCTGGCTCTCTCATAGATGGTGACCTTCATGCCACGCTTAAGAAGGCCGAGTGCTGTCATGATTCCAATGACGCCGCCGCCTACAACGGCAACATCAAGAGGGACGAGGCCGTTGTTGCGTGCCATGTTTTCGAAGGATGCCGATTCTGGACGGTCGCAGCAGTTGCAGGTTTCTGGTATCTTACCACTGAGACGGCGCCGAGGCCCAGATAGAAAGACAGTAAAGAGGCTTTTGCCACTTTCTCATCTACTGCATCTAAAGCACATCTCCCACCTATGAGACCAATGGTCGGAACAAGTCCGCGGCCCACCATGGTTTCTCCATAATTAACTCACGACTTTATTCCGTCGTCGTCGGAGTTTAGATTGTCCCAATGTCGCCAGCACTGTCAGGACCCCCGCAACGTTGCTTGGATCTGGCTTTTCGGGGAACTTTAAACACACCTCCACAATAAGCATCTCGGAATCGCGGCCAGGTCTTACAGCTGTGTGTGATTAAACCCACTTCGACCTCTTTTGGCCTCAAGCATGATGAGGATTCGCGTCAATGGCTATCGAGGGAGGGTATGCCACCAAAGTCTGACCAAATTTCACCCTCAATTATTTTAATCCTTTTAACAAAAAAAAAAAAAAAAAAAAAAAAAAAGCCTCAGGAGGTTCAGGGCAGGGTATCTATCAATATTGGGAACCTCTCAGCGTGCTGTTGACAAATACATAGGCCTTTGTTCAAACCAGGTCGACGCCGTCCATCCCGAGTACTGCCGGAAAAGGAAGGTGTTTAAATGTTGCAGGAAGCTTGATAGGCCAGTAGCGTTTAGTGGTTTCCAATGAAAAGAATAGGGCTCGTGATGCCACGTCTTCACTGCACACGGGTGCTGGAAAGCGTGATGAGAGATAGTTGCGCCATGTTCCATGTCGCGAGATAGTCCCGGTCCCTAGAGCTGAACCCGATCTAAAGGATCTTGCATCCCATCATCGATACCAAGCTGCTTTTAGTGGCGTCTGTCACCAGCAAGCCCCGGCGCTGATCGGCATTGATCTGCAGTGCACCAACCTGCTGCGAGCAGCGGCCCGCTCCCGCCAATGGCATCTTTAGGGAGACCTCTTCCGACACCAACCTTGGCTTTTTGTCTCAGCTTTGGCAACTAATCTCCTGACAGTGGAGTTTGGCCTCGTGCGGCTCACTGGATTCTCCAGCGGTATCGGATGCAATGCAGATGCCAATACCTTAAGGGCTGTTGCATATTTGCAGGGGGGGGGGGGGGGCAGGTTCATGATGGTGCCCCCACGCTTTTTGTCTGCCTCAACATTTACGATCCGGCGAAGGAGCGTTGGCGTCGAGGGTCGCGGTTGTGTGAGAAGGGCAGCACCTATGATTCTGGTAGGTGCCGTGCGATGTCGCGGTAGACGCATACCTGGCTCGAGCAAAGACACTCTGGCACTCCATCTGGTAACACAACCGTGGGGTCCGAGATGGCGGGCAAGAAGACGCAAGTCGAGCATCCGGATCCCCCGGCGGCGCCCTTTGCTACAGAAAAACAGGTTGGATGGTAGATCTCGACAGGATGCGCGATATAAGTCGTGGGATGTGAAGCTGAGGTGAATAAGTAGTGTTTTACCGAGTGCGTGGAAATGCGAAGCAGGCTGGCATCTGGTGGGGTGACCTGGAAGACTTTCCAGTTTCTTGCGCTTATTTTAAACAATTCTTTGAGAACTTGGGAGTCTCGTTCATGATTCGTCGTGGGCCCATGACAGACTACTCTTTGGTTGGGCTGTGGTGGTAAATTGGGGCATGGAGATCATCGAAGAAATCGCCTGAATGTCATATCTCGGCGCTTTTAGACGTCTCACCGAGTGACCGCTCGTCCCATTGGGTTTTCTTGAGGCTACACACCGCCACGCTGTGATACTTTTGCCTTGGAGTTTGAGATCTCTACAATGGGGTACGGCCCGAGAAGTGGGAGAAGGCCGCGCGCAAAGGGAGCATCGAATATATGCAAGGCGGATGCACGCAGGGGACTCCTTCATGTCGACCTGTTTCTCTCCGTTCTCCAATCCCGATATCATTCTCAAATTGTTCGGCTAACAAGTCGGCAAGATGCCGTCATCATCTGCCTCAACTATGGTGCGGCAACAACCCGGGTACGCCTGCGAGGAATGTCGGAGGCGCAAGGCACGATGCGATCGGGTCAGGCCACAATGTGGGTTCTGTGTCGAGACTGGCACCGCTTGTGTAATCATCGAAAAAAGGCCGCAGAGAGGCCCGAAAAGGGGTCAACTCAGTGCCATGAGGTCCCGCATCGGTGAGTTTCGTTTTTTCTTGATGTGGTCATCGTAATGTTTTTACCCTGAAATGTACCTAAAGGGGTGTTGAAGCAGCACTGACACGTGGGAATTTGCCTACGCAGCAACCCTTGAGAGGCAGCTATGCGATAGGCAAGGATTGGTAGCCCCTTACCAAGACTCGAATGCCGGCCCGATTGTTGATACCAGTGCGCCGGTTCCGGCGTCGGCTCCCGTGACGACGGAGCAGCATGCACCAGTGGCCGACATGGAATTGGAACACGGCGGGTCCGATTCTGCAGGCTCCAGCAAGTCGGATAGGGAGTTCATCGGCGATGACTCGAGCCAGTATCATAGCCTCTCTGCCCAAAGTCAAGTGAAAGATTTGAATCCGACCGAGGGTGTGAACAGAAGCATGTCCTTCGCAGGCAGCGCTACATCTGAGGCGCCCTCGCTCATGTCGACTACCTCATCTTCGGCGAGCCTTTGCGCGCCGACACCAATCCTGCCATCACAAGACACAACGGGCCTGACATTGTGGACAGAGCTGAATTGGCAGGATCTGGAGCACAGCAGCAGTGTAGCCATGATGCAGCCCTGCTCGGTTTCTCCAGCCAACATGATGATGGACATACCGCAGCTGCATCTGGATCTGGTCGGAGCGCATATCGGCGGTCACGGTGCATATGCACCAGCAAGCAGCCTAGAGTCTGACAGCTTCGAGGTGGTCATTTCTGACCTGATACAAGCCGACCTCGATCAGCTCTACTTTGAGCGTGTCCATCCGGTGGTGCCCATGATTCATCAAAGACGCTACTTCTTGTGGGCCGATGACGAGACGCTCAGCCCAGAAAGAGCCGGGTTACGATCGGCCATGCGGACAATGGCCGCAGCCATGTCGGCCCAGTTCCGCAGTCTCAGCGACACCCTGTACCAGGAGACGTTGCGGCTGCTCGAGGTCCGTGGCCATGCGCCCGCGCCCACCTTGAGCGACAGCATGGAGATGCCCATCGAGAGAATCCAGGCATGGTTACTACTGGCTCATTACGAGATCTTGCGCGTGAATCAGCATCAGGCCATGATCACAGCGGGTCGCGCTTTTCGCTTGGTTCAAATGGCTCGTCTGTACGAGCTCGACCGAGAGGAAGCGTCTGACGATTTCAACCACAAAGATAGCTTTGCTGACGGCCACTGCAATTCCCCAAAGCCTGATCCACAGTTTGCTGCGCTCGAGGAGAAGAGACGCACATTCTGGCTAGCTTACAGCTTGGACCGGTTCCTCTGCTCACGAAACGACTGGCCACTGACTCTGCAAGAGGAAATGATACGGACTCGGCTTCCAGCCCCGGAGACAAACTTCCAGCAGAGCAAACGCATTTGCGTCGGGTATCTTGCAGACATCATGCGAGCGATGGCGCAGCCACCGTCGACTTCGCCGCCGCTGCTGTCACCTTTCGCCGAGATTGCGGTCATGGCCACTCTTCACGGCATGTGCATATCTCATCGCCGCACTCTGCGAGCCAGTGCAGCCATGACCGACTTTGGAGCCGGTGAATCGCAACCCGACAATGAGTTCTGGGTCTATCATGAATGGCTCACCAGCGTTGTCGAGAAGCGGGCACAGGTTCTTTCCCAACACCACGACACGACAGCGGAGGTGAGCTCTGTCTTTAGCTCATCTCCCGGCGGAGAAAGCGACCCAATGGTCTTGTTCACTCGGATGCTCGCCTACGGGTCTCTTGTACATCTCAACGCCACGGTGCAGGCCATACGAAGCCCTTGGCAGACGGCGGAGCACCAGCGCATGACTGCTGCGGCTGGATGGAGGGCTGACGGAGCGGCCGTCGAGATGGTGCGTCTAGCAAAGTCAGTAAAGCAGCTCAGTTGTTTCAAGGTCCATCCGTTCCTCTCGGACCCATTAGAGTGTGCGGCAGAATTCTTACTGGCGAGACGCCAAGCACAAGCCATTGATGGAATTTTTGCCTTTGATGCGGACGTTACCGGTATCGGCGGAGGCCAGGGGAGCCGCGCCAATGGGGACGATGGGGGGGTCGAACACTTGTTGAGGGTATTGAGCTACTTGGGGGACACAAACAACCTGGCGAGGGACTTGTTATTCAAGCTAAGCATCTCGCACAACATTGGAGTCAAGGCGTTTGGCCAAGAAGTGAACTTTTCAACGAATACCTGCAGGGAAGGGATCTTTCAGCAGGCTGGCCGGTCACTGAGCGCTGGCTGGAAAAGGCTGGCGAGTTTTTGAGACACAGTACTCCCCCCCCCCCCCTTTTTTTTTTTCTGGGTTTGGTTTCCATTTGATTTGGCAATGTTTTGGATTTCGATGTTGGGGTTTAGGACTTGGGAACATCTTTTCCCGCTGCTTACCGTATTTTTTTTTTTCGTTTAATGTAATGCAATAATCATTATCATGTCGGCCGTCGTTCAAAATGCGCGTCCCCTTTGGTGCACTATTATTTCGGCCGCGGAGATCAGTATTTCGTGAGGGGGGAACCGGGCAATGATCGACTCTCTGATGTTCTACTTTTCCGGGTTGTCATTCGAACCCGACGACCCGAGAGGCCCGAGTGGCTGAACACCAGACGGGAAAAGAGTGGTGTGTAGTTGAGAGATTCGCTGCAAACGAACAAAAGGGGTGGGGGTCGGGCGGCATGTTCCGTACGCCACATACATAATACGGCATTTATCCTCTCGGGAATGCAGATTTGAGTCAAGAGGCTGACGCCACACGGGACAAAGCACAAGGGAGGGCACGGTTGATAAGGTATGTGAGGGTGTGGTGGTGATGTTAGTGGTGGTGCCCAACGAAAAAAAGGGTTTGAGACAGGGCAGGCAAGGAACTGGAAAACAAATATTTTCTAGTGGACCCAAAAGTCAGTTTCCTTGTCGTCGACAGACAAGCCTCTCTCACTTTCTTATTCCAAATTAATCAACCCCGAGGTGTTTAGTACCTATATAGTACCTCGTCTAGACAACAATTAGAAACAAACAATCAGCCAATCAGGTTTACACAGGCGGAGAAAAAGGAACTCACCATGTCCCATTCGAGTCCCTCACCCCAAAACTACGCGGCCTGGCTTCCATCTCCCAAAGCCCCGGTCCTCCTCGTCGGCCCGGCGCCCTTCCCAGTGCCGGGGCCAAACCAGCTGGTGATTCGCAATTCCTGCGTGGGCATCAACAACATCGACTGGGCCAAGCAGGCCCTGGGCGACATGCTGCTGCCCTTCATCAGGCACCCCTTCATCCTGGGCGGGGACGTAGCCGGCACCGTCGCCGCGGTCGGCTCCGGCGTGACGCGGTTCCGGGTCGGCGACAGGGTCGTGGCCGCGGCGGCAAACTACGTCGAGGCCGCCGGGGGTAACGCCTCGGAGGGCGGGTTCCAGAGCTACACACTGGTGAGGGAGCACCTGACGGCTCCCGTGCCCGGCGGGATGCCGCTCGAGAAGGCCGTGGTGATGCCCCTCGCCATGTGCACGGCGGCGTACGGGCTGTTCCACCCCGGCCTGCTGGGGCTGGAACAGCTCCGACCACGGCCGGACTCGGGGAGGTACCGCGACTCGTCGCCGGAGCGCGCCGCGCCGGGGGACGGCGAGGGCAAAAAAGTCGTCATCGTCACCGGGGGCAGCTCCAGCGTCGGCGGGCAGGGGGTCCAGCTGGCCAGGCTGGCCGGGTACGACGTCGTCTCCACCGCCAGTCCCAAAAACTTTGACTACGTGCTCGGCCTGGGAGCCTGGCGGGTTTTCGACTACGCGAGCGGGACGCTGGCCGAGGAAATCTTTGAGGCTGTGAGGGGCAGGGATCTCGTCGGCGTCTGCGCCATCGGGGACGGGTCGGTCGAGGTCGGGATAAAGGTCCTGAGGTGGCATGAACTGGACGGCAAGAAAACCGGGGGCCCGGTCGTCCAAACGAGGAAGGTGGTTGCGGACGCCGGGGGGATGCCCGCCGTGGACGATTATTTGGGTACCTATTGGGGCATGGCCAGGATGGTAGGGGTCATGCTGTGGTCGCGGTTGAGGATCGCCGCGGTGGCGTGGTGGAGTGGCGTGCGGGTGAGCTTCATTGACACCAAGGAGTCTGCGGATCCCGACGGCGTCTCGGCGCACCTGTTTGAGGAGTTCCTGCCGGACGCTTTAAGGGAAGGGCTGTACGTGCCGACCCCTGAGCCGTGGGTTATGGGGAAAGGGTTGGAAAGCATCCAGGAGGCTCTGGATCGGCAGAGAAAGGGGGTTTCGAGGCAAAAGATTGTTGTGACTTTGTAATCAAAAAAACATCTACTTTATTTTTGCATCCTTTCTTCTTTGAGTATTGTTTAGCGCTTTTTGATTCATATGAACCATCATAGTCAGAATTCTTGACGCCCGGGGGGTGGGGTGTGCACGGAATAAGTATGTTGGAAATAAACTCTGACCGTGAAGAGAAAAATATTTCTACCTACAAATTTGGCACAAAGACTTGATTTATCATTTCACGATGATCAGCGGTGGGAGTGGACTTGTTGACACGAGAGAAACTGGCTAGGTAATAAAGTACCATATCTAGGATGGGATTTTATCTCAGGATTTATAGTGGTGTTAATATTACCTCGACCAGACTCATGACTTCTCTTACAATAATAGACATTTAAAGCTAGGTACTCGCAGAGAGGGAATTATTTTGTGATCATACACTCTATTTTAAATAAAACTACCTACCTGCACTACCCAATGTGGCCGATTCTCCTGTATCCCCAACTGATTATCCCGTAAACTTCATATACTGCCTCCAAGCGGCATCTTTCTTCAGCCCTTCCAGATCGTCCCTCGGCAGACAAACGGCAACAGGGATGTTGACCCCCTCGGCGACGGTCGTGGCCAGGCACCCGGGCAGCGGAGCGGCGGTCGGCCGCCTCAGAAACAGCGGCGGGCCCAGGTCGGGACCCCAGGGGTTGCCGGTAAACTGCGGAACCGAATTCTCGACGGCCGAGATACCCACGTCGACGGCCGGGTCCACGGGCCCGGCGTAGAGCAGGCCGTCGCAGTTGGGCTTCTCCCTGGCTATAAAGGTGGCATAGCTCCTGACGGAGAAGGCGTTGTTGGCCTGGGCGAGATCCCTGCGCAACAGCTGGGCGAGCTGCGGCAGCGGGGTCGAGACGACCCGGGAGAGGGGCAGGCGCGTGATGGCGTGGTACACCATGTGGCCCAGGTAGCCGGCGGGGACGCCCACGGCGGAGCGGGAATCCAGCGCCCGGGACAGCTTGGATGATCTGCTGCCCGGGATCCCGTTGGCGATGCGGACGGCGCTCACGCGCTGCCAGTAAAAGGCGCAGAGCACGTCGTTGTCGCTCACCGCCACTGCTCCCGGGCCCGATGATCCGGCAGTGACGCTTCTGACCAGCCGGGACAGCGAGGAGACGGGCAGACGGAAGCAACCCCAGGTGAAAGGGGAGCAGGGCATGATCGGAGCGTACCCTTGGGGCCTGCGGAGGTGGCTGTGGTCCTTGACGGGCTCGCCCGGCGGGATGAGCGGGACGACGCGCCGGCGGTCCAGGTTGGCGGCGTCGAGGTCGGACTGCGGCACCTCGTTGCCGCTGAGAAGGCGGAAGAGCAGGTTGATGAGGCCGAACACGCCCACGCCGTCGATCATGTTGTGGTGGGTGCTCAGGCAGAGGAGGAGGCCACCCTTGACGAAGTTTGCCTGCAGCGCGAAGACGGGCTGAGGTGTCGCCGTCAGGCCCGAGGGCTGGGGGAGCGCGGGCCACGGCGCGAGGATGTCGCCGTCGAGCATCTTGATTGGGGCTCCGGCTCGGAGGAGCTGCGCCATCGGGGCTATCTCGTCGTCGCAGTGCTTTACGCGCAACGCGTCTCTGGGAACATCTCGCGGCCACGGCAGCGGCCTGGATATGCCATTCTCTCTGACGACGTGGCACCCCAGGAGCGGGATCTTCTCCTTGAGCGTGTCCAAAGCCGACTCGAGAGACGAGGCGACGGTATTCCGGTCCACCCTGGCAGGAATCTGGAATCCCAGGATGGCCTGGGTGTAGGCGTTTAGAACGGGGAACTGTGAGATGACATCTTGAAACAGCTCATCGTCGTTGTCCTGGTCTGCAGAAGCCATGGTGTTTTTTTTTGTTTTTTTTCTTATTTAATTTCTTATTATTATTTTTCTTTTGCTCGGATTTGATGATAGCGGCAAACCCAACTTCACCTCAATCTTTGCTCTAGGCACTTGAGGTCTTTTGAATTTGGCCGCCCCGATTTCTGATTCTTGCTCCTTTTCTCTCTTCGCATTTCTAAGCGGAGTTTCTTTTCTTTTCCCCAAGCTGCTCGTAGTCGTCATCTAGAATCCAAGACATTACGGCGCAAAGCGATCATGTGTGTGATTGGTCCATCACCGGCCCAAAAAGGGGGGTGATGGGAGTGTTTTAACGGACACGTCCGCATTCCTCCGCTCCCGACTGATGTATCTCATTGTTTGGGTCTGCCATCGGGGGGTAGGCATATTCGGCCCGTCATCTGCCGTCTCAGAATAAGAGGTTGACGTCGGACTGTACAAACACTCCGCACTGAGACAACAGCCAACCAATCAAAAATAAATTCAAGACAAGGAAAACAAAAAAAGATGAAGGGCCGAACACGTCGAGATTATGCTGGACAGGGGCGGAGTTAGGCCATGACTTGAGTCCGCCAAAGCCGCTTGGCCCTCGAGTACTTCAAATTTGAGCTTCTTTCTGTCCAGCGTCGCCAGACTTCCGTCAGAAAGTCTTTTCTTTTCGTGTAACTTCTCAAGCAGCAGCTTCTCCTAGGCTATCATGGACGAAAAGGCTCACCACAACTTGAACAGCGACTCCAGAACGGTAGTCAATCCGTCACCGACCCCTTCCCTCCCGAGCAGCAGCAACAACTTGCCTCGCAACCATGAACCGGCGCTCTTCGAGACAAACGTTCCCTCGGACTACACATCTCCGCCCTCACACGGTGGCAGTGACCCCAAACCAAGCACAAACACGGCCCAGCGCGGCGCCCAATCCGTTCCGGACGACTACCCCTACCCCGAAGGCTGGAAGCTCCACTGCATCCTGATGCCCGTCCTGCTCGCCTACTTCCTCGTCTACCTCGACCTGGCCATCGTCTCGACCGCTACGCCGGCCATCACGGCGCGGTTCAACTCGCTCACGGACGTGGGCTGGTACGGAGGCGCCTACCAGCTCGGCTCGTCAGCCTTCCAGCCAATCTCGGGCAAGATCTACAACTACTTCAGCACCAAGTGGGCCTTCCTCGCCTTCTTCTGCGTCTTTGAGGTCGGCAGCCTACTGTGCGCCGTGTCGAGGAGCTCGGCCATGTTTATCGTCGGGCGGGCCGTCGCCGGCGTCGGCACGAGCGGGCTGGCGAACGGCGCCCTGACCATCATCGCCTCGGTCCTGCCGCCCAGGAAGCAGGCCAGCTTCATGGGCATCAACATCGGGCTGGGGCAGATGGGCCTGGCGCTCGGCCCCATCCTGGGCGGCGTCTTCACCGAGTACGTGAACTGGAGGTGGTGCTTCTACATCAACCTGCCCGTGGGCGCGCCGGTGGCCCTCCTGCTGCTGCTGATGAAGGTCCCCGAGCCGGTCGTCAAGCCGCCTGTCAGGGAGGTGCTGGCCACCGCCGCGAAGAGCCTGGATCTGCCGGGGTTCATGCTGGTCGCCCCCGGAGCCGTCATGCTCCTGCTGGGCCTGCAGTTCGGAGGCAACGAGCACCCCTGGGACAGCTCGGTGGTCATCGGCCTGCTGTGCGGCGGCGGCGCCACGCTCCTCCTGTTTCTCGCCTGGGAGCACCGCCAGGGCGACCGGGCCATGATGCCGTTTGCTATGCTCAGGAACCGCGTGATACGGTCGGCCGCGGTCGCCATGTTCTTCTGCCTCGGGGCGCTCGTCATCGCCGACTTCTACCTCGCCATCTACTTCCAGGCCGTCAAGGACAGCTCGCCGCTCGTGAGCGGCGTCCACATGCTCCCGACGACGATCGGCATGGTCCTGTTCACCATGGTCTCGGGCGTCATGATCGAGCGGTTCGGCTACTACCTCCCCTGGATCCTGGGCGGCAGCTCCGTCGCCGCCGCCGGCTACGGGCTCCTGTCCCTGCTGGACAAGAACACGCCCGCTGCCAGGTGGATCGGGTACCAGGTCCTCTACGGCGTCGGCAGCGGCGCCATGTCCTCGTCCGCCTACATCGCGCTGCAGAACCTCGTGCCGGCGGCCCAGATCCCCATCGCCATGTCGATCCTCATTTTCCTGCAAAACATGGGTGGAGCCGTGTTCCTCGTCGCCGCCAACACAATCTTCAGCAACACCCTCCGCTCGGCGCTCAACGACCGGGCTTCGACCATCGGCATACCGGCGGACGTCATCATCGCTTCCGGGGCCTTCAACGTCCGGGACCTGGTCCAAGGCAGCACCGAGCGTCTCGATGCCATCCTTGACTCGTACACCGACGCCATCGCGAACGTCATGTATCTTGGAATCGGCACCAGCGTGGGCACCTTCATCTTTGGCTGGGGTCTGGGGTGGAAGGATATCCGGGTCGCAAGAAAGCTCAATGCAATCAGAGACTCGCTCGAGGAAGACAAGCCCGAAGTTGAGAAGAGAAAGGACGGCAGGGTGTAAATACAGCAGATAAATAATACAAGGGGGGGTGGGGAGATGATGTAATGCCATGTTCTTTGCAAAAAAATGTTCTATTTAGATAAGTTTAGTACTTTGAGATTTTATTCCAAATAATGACGAGGCTAGTCTTGACAGCAACAAAGACAGACAATGGCGAGCTTTCTCGCAATACACAAGTGGATGTATCTTCTTGATAACAAATGATAATTAGGCCTTTTTCTTTACATACCCTCTTCTTCTTCAAGTGCGCACCTTTACACTATTACTCTTGCACCCCTTTGTCTTTACATGCGTACCCTTACAGTATTGATATTGCACGCCTTTGACTTTACAGATGTACCCTTACATTATTGATCTTACACACCTTTTTTCTTTACATGCGCACCCTTACACTATTGATATTGCACACCTTTTTTCTTTACATGCACACCCTTACACTATAAAAGGGGTGCAGGTGTAATATGGCAGGGAGGTGCACAAGGTGCCTATGTAAAAGAAAAGGTGTCTGGCGCGAAAACAATAAGGAGAAACCCCGGTACCGTTTTGCTACTAAGTCTACATGGCGAAATACCCTGTCGAGTCCGTTGCGGACTTTAAATCAACCGCCATCTCAGCTTATTGCGCGGAGTATCACAGTGCATATTGTCGATCACCTCACTTTTCCCGACATTCCCATGTCCGAGGTTGGGGTTGAGTGACCGAGGGTACAAAAAAAAGAAAAAGAAAGTAAGAGAAAAGGAAAAGAATAGGGAAAAAAAATTTCTTAAAAAAAAAAAATTTAAAAAAATTGCAGTACTTCTTCAAGTTAATATTTTCTAGATGAGGCCTACAAAATCCAAACCAAAAAACAAAAAAGAGAAAAGTAAAGGAGGGGAGGGGCAATAGCCGGCAGGAAAGGGAGGGATCGCCGTGACCAACGAACGATTAACAGAAAATTATTCCGGACCATTGTTTTTAAATTTCTGTCGCAAGCACATGGGAATAGATCAGTACTTACTGCAAAGATGCCTCTGTAGGGACCCGACCTGAGCCTGCTTTTTTATTTGAGCCCGGCAACTCTCGACAGGCTCAAATAGACGGGGATCTCAACTGCCACGCCTCGATCAAATCCCCCTCTACTTCAAGCATTTTACTACACGGGCTTGACACCTTGAAAAAGGCATCACGTCCCCATCGAACCCGGTTGTGTTTTCCGAATCTCGTACCCCTGGCGTTCCCACCTGATTTCATTCATCATGGGGAGTCAAGCCAGCGAGTGGGCCACCGAGCCCATCGCCATCATTGGTCTGAGTTGCAGGCTCGCCGGCGGCGCAAGCAACCCCGAGAAGCTGTGGGAGATGCTCGCCGAGGGGAGGAGCGCCTGGTCCGAGGTTCCTCCTGATCGATGGATCGCAAAGGGCGCCTACCACCCCAACCCCGAGAAGCTCGCAACGGTAAGTTTGATCCACCTAGTCCAACCCAGTAGTTCTGGCGCTGACGCGGCGGCTGGGTTAGACATTCGTCAAAGGCGCCCATTTCCTCAAAGAGGACGTCTCCCTGTTTGATGCAGCCTTCTTCAACTACTCGGCCGAAACGGCGGCTGCTCTGGACCCTCAGTACCGGCTGCAGCTCGAAACAACCTACGAGGCACTGGAAAATGGTAAGCACTCAAAGGCTCCCCAGCACATTCACTTTGGATCCGAAGATGGCCCGGGATAAGAAACTGAACTTGAGTGACCCCAAAAAATAGCCGGGCTTCCGCTCTCCCAAGTTGCAGGTTCCAACACGTCAGTCTTCACCGGCATCTTCACCCACGACTACCACGAAGGAATAATCCGCGACGACGCCAAGCTCCCTCGCTTCCTCCCCATAGGCACCTTCCAGGCCATGTCTGCAAACCGCATCTCGCACTTCTTCGACTTTCGAGGGGCCAGCATGACCCTGGATACGGGATGCTCGGCAGGCCTAGTGGCCCTGCATCAGGCGGTCAAGAGTCTGCGAGACGGCGAAGCGGACATGTCGGTCGTCAGCGGGTGCAACCTCATGCTGAACCCAGACGTGTTCAAGTCGTTCAGCTCGCTCGGCCTGCTATCCCCCGAGGGCAAGTCGTACGCCTTCGACTCGAGGGCCAACGGCTACGGGCGCGGCGAGGGCGTGACCACCTTGGTCATCAAGAGACTCAAAGACGCCTTGGCCGCCCGAGACCCAATCAGGGCCGTGATTCGCGAGACGGGACTCAACCAGGACGGCAAGACCGAAACCATCACATCGCCGTCAGAGTCTGCCCAGGAGGAGCTGATCCGGCTGTGCTACAGTCGAGCGGGCCTCGACCCGAGCGGCACCCAGTACTTTGAAGCCCACGGGACGGGCACGCCGGCGGGCGATCCCATAGAAGCCCGTTCGATCGCGGCTGTCTTTGGCGGCCCGCAGCGGAAGAAGCCGCTGCTCGTGGGCTCGATCAAAACCAATATCGGCCACACTGAAGCAGTTTCCGGGCTTGCCAGCTTGGCCAAGGTAGTCTTGTCCATGGAGCACGGCCATATTCCCCCTAGCATAAACTTTGACAAGCCCAATCCAAAGCTCAAGTTGGACGAGTGGCGTCTCGAGATAGCACGAACGCTCGAGCCTTGGCCGGCAATCTCTTCATCGAATGGGCAGCCCCGGCGGGCATCCGTCAACAACTTTGGCTACGGCGGGAGCAACTCTCACATAATCGTCGAGGATGCCAACGCGTGGCTCCTCGACGTCGGTAACCATAAAGAGCCTCCCACCGACTCGGACGCCGGCAAGGTTCTGCTGCTCAGCGCCAGAGACGAACAGGCCTGCCGGCGGATGGCATCAGATCTCAAAGAATACCTACAGAAAAAGGCGCTTAAGAATCCATCACCATCGCAAGTCCACCAGCTGATGCAAAACCTCTGCTATACGCTCGGCGAGCGGCGGAGCCTCTTCCCCTGGGTGGCTGCGTGCCCCGTCAGCTTCCAGGACGGATCGCTCCAAGGAGTCATCGATGCACTCGACTCCGCGGCCTTCAAGCCGACCCGCTCATCGCCCAAAATCCCGCGAGTAGGGATGGTCTTTACGGGACAGGGCGCACAATGGAACGCCATGGGCCGGGAGCTGTTCACATCCTATCCCGTCTTCAAGGATTCAATCGACGAGGCCGAGCAGCAGCTGAAAAGCTTTGGCGCACAGTGGTCCTTGATCGAGGAGCTTCACCGCGATGCCCACACCACCAAGGTCAACACGACAGCTTTCAGCATCCCCATCTGTGTCGCGGTCCAGATTGCCCTCGTCCGCCTTCTCAAGTCTTGGGGGATAACACCGACAGCAGTAACGAGCCACTCATCCGGCGAGATTGCCGCGGCTTACACGGTCGGCGCGCTGACCATGAGGCAAGCCATGGCTGCCGCGTACTTTCGCGCCATCTATGCCGCTAACCCCGAGCTTCGCGTCAAAGGGGAAAGGGGCGGCATGGTGGCCGTTGGTCTGGGACAAGAGGACGCACAGGAGTTGCTTGACAAGCTGACTGCCGCCGGCAGGGCCGTCATTGCTTGCATCAACAGCCCCGCCAGCGTGACGGTGGCAGGCGACGTCAGCGCTGTTGAGGAGATGGAGAAGGTGTGCACCGAGCAAGGCATCTTTGCTCGTCGCCTAAAGGTCGAGACAGGCTACCACTGCCATCACATGGATCCTATTGCGGCGCCGTATGCGGACGCGTTGGAGAAGGAGCTGGCAACACGGGAGGCCGATGATGATGATGATGAGGAGGAGGAGGAGGAGGAGCTTTCCGTCGCCTTCTCATCCCCAGTCACCGGCGGCCGCATCACAAGTGCGCGCGAAATCGCACGGCCAGAGCACTGGGTAGGAAGCTTGCTACAACCGGTGCAATTCGTAGAGGCCTTCACCGACATGGTCCTCGGCGACGGACTTGACCCAAGCGGAAGCTGCGTCGACGTGATCCTCGAAGTCGGCCCACACACTGCGCTTGGCGGGCCCATCCGTGAGATCCTCTCTTTGCCCGAGTTTGAGAACCTCAATATCCCCTACTACGGCTGCCTCGTACGGAAGGAAAATGCCAGCACCACAGTGCGGCTCGCAGCAATCAACCTCCTCCGCGAAGGCTTGCCCATCAACATGTCCAAGATCAACTTCCCCCGCGGCCCAAACCCTAATCCGCCGCGCGTCTTGAGCGATCTTCCACCGTACCCCTGGAATCACACCACGAGGCACTGGCTCGAGGCTCGCATGAACAGGACGATCCGTGCTCTCGAGGACGAACCCCACGATCTCCTCGGTTCGCTGGTGCCCGGGGCAATGACCACGTCAGAAGTGTCAACTTGGAGAAACGTTCTTCGTCCCTCAGAGCTGCCCTGGCTCAGAGATCACTGCGTACAGGGGAGCATGGTCTACCCAGGTGCAGGCTACGTCGTGCTCGCCATCGAAGCAGTCAAGCGGCTCACGTCTTCCAGCGACAAGCCGGTCGCTGCGTACCGGCTCCGCGACGTCGACATCATGGCAGCACTGGTAATCCCCGACGGCTCGGACGGCATCGAAGTGCAAACCACGCTCCGGGATGTGTCGGACCGCACCATGGGGGTCCGCGGGTGGAAGCGCTTTGAGGTGGTTTCGGTAACCTCGGACAACAGGTGGACAACGCACGCGCAGGGTCTCATCACCCCTGAGCTCACCTCCTCTTCTGCCTCGATTGGTTCCGGCGGCCGCCCAACAGCGACAATGTCGCTCTCGGGCTACACTCGCCACGTCGATCCGCAAGACCTGTGGGCCAACCTCCGCGCACAAGGCATCGTCCACGGCCCGAAATTCCAAAACATTCCCAGTATCGTCCAGGACGGCCGGTCCCTGCGCTCCCTCACTCGCGTCGTCATTCCCGACGTTTCGGTGCCCAAAGACCTGCGCCGACGGCACGTCATTCACCCCACAACCCTCGACTCCATCATCGTGGCGGCATACGCAACCCTGCCGCCGGCATCAACTTACGACGACGCGGCGGCCAAGGTCCCCCGATCCATCCAGAGTCTCTGGGTGTCATCCGACATGATCTCGGCGGCAGGACATCAGTACACGGTCGACACCACCCTCGCCCACGTAAACTCGCAAACCCTCGAGGCGGATTCCCTCTGCGTCGTGGACGAGTCCTCCAACACGACGGTCTTTGAAATGCGCGGTCTGGTGTGCCAATCTCTCGGGGCAGCGGGAGGCGGCGCCGATGCCGACAAGACAGAGAGGCGCAACCTGGAAAAAGATATCTGTAGCAGCGTGGAATGGGCTGCCGATCTGTCTCTTGGACAGCCGGAAGCCATCCTCCAACAGCTGAGGCAGCACGTCGTCCCTTCGGACAACGACGAACAAGACCTACTCGAACTTTTTGCCAACCTCAAGAGTGCGGTCCTCTACTTCTGCCAAGACGCACTCAACGCCTTGACCCCCAAGGATGTGGACCCAAAATACACGGCACTCTACAGCTGGATCTGCGAGTTGGTCGCTCACTCCGGGCTAGGATCTCGCGATAACCCGACACCCGAGCGGCGACAACGTCAGATCAACTTGGCGGTAGACCAGAGCGTCGATGGCGAGTTGATCCTCCTCCTAGGCAGGAACCTCATCCCCATCCTAAAGGGCGAGACCGACATCAACGAGTTCGTGTCCGAGGAGAAGGCGGACTCGCTTGCACGCAGGTACCTTTCGCAGTCTGTTCATCGCGAGCCATCTTTCACCCAGCTCGGGAACTTGCTCCGTCTCCTGGCGCACAAGAACCCCCAAGGCCGCGTCCTTGAGATCAATGCCGCCAGCGGGGGAGCGACGCGCCACATCCTTCGAAGACTGAGCCCGGCGCCGGGGGGAGGCCCACCGCTCGTCGGAAGCTGGCACTACACTGATGTGTCTTCCAAGTCTTTCGAGGACGCCAAGGACGAGCTAGCAGAGTGGAGCGATGTCCTCGAGTTTGCCAAACTGGATATCGACAAAGATTTAACCGCCCAAGGCTTCATCCCCGAAAGCTACGACGTCATCGTTGCTTCAAGTCTGCTTGACAGCACCAGAGACGCAGCCGGCGCCCTCAGCAGAATACACAGCCTCCTAAAGCCAGGCGGCACCCTCCTCCTGACGGATGCAATCCAGGACCATCCCGACGTCTGCTTCCTCTCCTCCTTGCTGCCCTCCCTTTTTTCACTCAAAGACCAACCCCCATCCCCAAAACAACTCCCTTCTCTCCAAGCGCTGCTCCAAGAAGCAGGATTCACAGGCATCGACGTTTCGATCCCGGACTCATCAAATTCCACCCTCAACTCCCGCATTGCTATCCTGTCCACCGTACGGCCGACGCCCAAGCTCCTCCCTTCTGAAGCTCCAGTGCTCCTCGTCATGAGCAACAAATGCCCTCCTCCGCCATCCAGCTTCCTCGAGTCGCTCAGAGCACAGATAAAGTCTCCGACCCAAGTCGTAACGCTTGAAACCGCCGGTCCGGCAGCATACGCAAACAAGATCTCCATATTCCTGGGTGAACTCTCGGAGCCACTCCTGCACGCGCTGGACCAGGTCCGCTTTGCGGCAATCCAGCAAATGGCTATCAAATCCAAAGGCCTCCTCTGGCTCACCCGCGGCGGCGCGGTAGACTGTGAAATCCCCGAGCAAGCCTTGGCTCAGGGGTTCCTCCGAGCTCTGCGCAACGAGTACGTGGGGCGTCGATACATGTTGCTAGATCTCGACCCCCACTCGGCAGAGCCGTGGTCCGACAAGACGGCTTCGGCCATCTCAACTATTGTCGAAGCAGGGTTTGGACAAAGCCAGGACAGTTCTTTCGGCACTGCCGAAGCTGTCCCGACGGATTTTGAGTACGCCGAGCGCGGAGGGGTGCTCCTCGTCCCGAGGCTGTACAAGGATGTGGAGAGAAACAACACCATCGGCGCGCCGCCGGCGTCTAATATCGACTGGCAGGCGCCGGGTAACGACTTGCAAGCTCAGCCTCTGTTCCAAGACGGCCGCCCCCTGAGGTTGAAAGTTGGCATCCCCGGTTTGCTGGACACAATTGCGTTCGGCGACGACGAGGGAGAGTTCTTTGGTCCCGACTTTGCGGCGGACGCGGTCGAGATCTCTCCTCGCGCATACGGCGTTAACTTCCGCGACGTCATGGTGGCCATGGGTCAGCTCAAGGAACGCGTGATGGGCCTTGAATGCGCGGGCGTCATCACCCGTCTCGGTTCCGAAGCTCAGTCAAGAGGGGATCTCCGCGTCGGTGACAGGGTTATGGCTCTCCTTCTGGGACCCTTTACAAGCCAGGCTCGGGCTACCTGGCACACCGTCTCTCCGATACCGCACGACATGAGCTTCGAGGACGCTGCATCGCTGCCCGTCATTTTTTGCACCGTCTACCACGGCCTGGTCGACGTGGCCCGCCTGCAATCTGGGCAGTCAATTCTCATCCACGCCGGCGCCGGCGGTGTGGGACAAGCCGCCTTGATGTTGGCCAAGCACCTCGGTGTCACCGAGGTATACGTGACAGTCGGATCCCAAGAGAAACGCGAGCTTATTAAACAGAAATACGGCGTCCCGGGCTCGCACATCTTCAACAGCCGCGACACCTCCTTCGGACCGGCCATCTTGAAAGCCACCAAAGGCCGCGGCGTCGACGTGGTCCTCAACTCCCTGGCCGGACCCCTCCTCCAAACCAGCTTCGACGTGCTCGCGCCGCTGGGCCGCTTCATCGAGATCGGCAAGCGGGAACTCGAAAGCAACAGCCTCCTCGAGATGGCACCCTTCTCGCGGGCAACGTCGTACGCAGCCCTCGACCTCCTGACGCTGATCCATCACCGGCGCGACGACGTACACCGGATACTGGGCGAAGTGTCCCGCCTGGTCCAGAAGCAGGTCGTCACACCCATCCACCCCGTCACCGCCTATCCGATCCAGGATGCCGCTAAAGCCTTCCGCCTCCTGCAGACGGGCAAGCACACGGGCAAGGTGGTCTTGACCGCGAACCCCGGCGACCTCATCAAGGTGCTCGCCCGCGGCGCGCCCAAAGCCCAGCTGAGACCCGACGCCTCGTACATTCTCGTCGGTGGCGTGGGCGGCATCGGCCGCTCCATCGCGCACTGGATGGTCGACCACGGCGCGCGCAACCTGATCCTCCTCTCGCGCTCCGCCGGCGACGCAACCAAGACGGGCTCCTTCGTCGAGGAGCTCAAACAGCTGGGTTGCCGCACCCTTGCCGTGAGCTGCGACGTCGCCAACGCCGGCGACCTGGCAAAGGCACTGCGCAGGTGCGAAGACGAAGGCCTGCCGCCGGTCAGGGGCGTCATCAACGGCGCCATGGCGCTGCACGACGCCATCCTCGAACAGATGACCTTTGGCGACCGGAACGCGAGCATTCGACCGAAAGTGGCGGCGACGTGGAACCTGCACACCGAGTTTTCCGAGCCAGAGTCGCTAGATTTCTTCGTCATGCTGTCGTCGCTGTCGGGTATCCTCGGACTCGCGAGCCAGTCCAACTACGGCGCGGGTGGGACCTACCAGGACGCCGTGGCGCACTGGCGGCAGGCGAGGGGCCTGCCTGCCGTCTCGCTGGACCTGGGCGCCGTCAAGGGGGTCGGGTACGTGGCCGAGACGTCGAGCGTGGCAAACCGCATGCGCAAGGCCGGGGACCTGCTGCTGCTCGCCGAGGACGTCGTTCTGCGAGCGGTCGAGAGCGCCGTGCTGCACCCGCTCGACGGGCAGCCGCAGGTACTGATTGGGCTGAACGCCGGTCCCGGAGCGCATTGGGATGTCGAAGGTCAGTCCCAGCTCGGCAGAGATGCGAGGTACCTGCCGCTCAAGCATCGCAAGCCGAGAAAGGACGGTAGTCAGGGCGGCAGTCAGGGCGAAGGCGGGCAGGGGCTTGCTGCCAAGCTGGTCGAGGTCACGTCCCACGACGAGGCGACGAGGCTGGTCGGGAAGGCCATCGCGGACAAACTGGCGGATATCTTCATGATCCCCGCCGAAGAGATCGACCTCGGCAAGCCGCCGGCGCAGTACGGCGTCGACTCGCTGGTCGCGGTTGAGCTCCGGAACATGTTGGCGCTGCAGGCGGCGGCCGAGGTTTCCATTTTCAGCATCCTGCAGAGCGCGAGCTTGGCTGCACTTGCTGGTGATGTTGTTGCCAAGAGTCCGCACATTCAGATTGAGGGGACTGTTTGAGGAGGGGAGGCAGATGTTTAATTTTTCTTTTATTCTTTTAATTTTATTTTTCACGTGTGTGTGGAGAACGGGGGAGGAGGTGGGGGCGGACCGGCATCAAGCATAATGTGGAAGGTTCAACAGGTTGGTAGTGGGGAGATTGCCAATGCCATGTACCTTCCACAGTTTTTCTGTCTGCAATGTCTAGCCACCAGAATTGTTTCTCGTTTTTCTGGCGGGGGTTTTTTTTTTAGACAAAGAATAAAAAAAAAACACAGGCGAGACTCAGGATACCTTGTTGTTACAGGTGTCACCCATGACAAGTGAGGGATCGCTACAGCAACAAGATCTTGCGCAAACAGAATCTCTGCCATGGCAATAAGAGGCAAATGAGCCACGTGAGAAGAAAGCTACGATAATAAACAGGTTGTTGTTTGTCTATAAGTAAAATAGTTGCCCTGGAATCAAGGTCAACCATGCCTATAATGAGTCGCAAATCTTTACAATGACGAGGCAAGCAGCTTTGATAAACAGATGATCCGTACAAAAAATGACTCATGAATGGCTGAGGCAATGATATATAATGAGAATAAATAATGTCCTTTCAGTTTTCTATTGTCGTGGATAATTAATATGCCATCAGTTTCATTGAGGATCCAGAGCTCACAGTAAGTGATGGACCCACATTCCTAAAGGGGCAAGTCGAACATAACAACCTCGACTTGAGCCTTGACAAGGACGGCGAAAAGATGCCGACACCAGAGGATTATTACAGCATTCAGACAAAGAAAGCGTCTTGAGGTCGGTGGTGTAGTTGACAGTCAAGCTGGGAATGAGCATCCTAAGGCTCACATACACTAACCGCTGCTTCGAGAACGGAATATTAGAGAAAATAAGACGGACTCTTGGAGTCGTTATATAATTAGCATCGTCTTCTTGATATCAAACAACATAGCTGCCGGCTTCGTCAAGCGGCCGCGACTCTCTGCATGAGGGGGATAAAAGATCTCCATCAGAAATCATATCCGCGCCTTCGACTATCATCAGATTTTTCATCAAATTCTAGGATAAACCGACCTCTAGATCATCACAAAGCTCAAACCGGGCTCACGCAAGCATCGCGCGGGCCTATTCGCGAGGGTCGACTCGAGGGGTAATTCTTCGTTTTGTAATGTTTTGGGGAAGTTCTGGATTAGGGCCCAGGCATCTGGCAGAATTCCTGAACACGACAACCACACGGCCCTAGGATTCACTTCTTCGTCCTCGAAGACCGCGTCGCCGGCTGCGATGCAGTTGTATCTGAAGCTAAGCTGATAGCAAACAACTCCTCGCCGGGCCGACAGCCTAGGACGTGCTTTTTCGTCTATATAAAGACCCCTTCCCTCCCTTATTCGTCCCTCTCTTTCCTCTCTCGGCGTCAGTCAGAACCAGCCACCCAGCCAGTAGCGCGCAAACAGACAGTTTCGCAAGTCCAGTCGTCAGCATTCTGCAAACATTTTCCGAACCTTCGAGTTCGACTAACACCCAAAGCACCTTGGCTTGGACCTTTGTTTTGATTAACAGAGCCATCCTCTCACTTTTCTCAAATCTGGCTTTCTGAGACGCTCTGGCCCGCTGCTCTGACAACATCGTTTTCCTCTCAACGTCTAATCTAGACACTCTTCGTAAGTTTTCATTTTTTTCCTTCCCCGCCGTCGAAACTATGACCGCTGACTGCCTACCACACCTACCTAGGTGTGTTTATCGCAAAACAACGGGTTAAATATCGCGAAGATGTATTCTTCGAGTTCTTACAAGTCTTGCTCGCGAGCGCGCCTTTTCCGGTGCGGAAGTCTCAAACGCTTTGTTGCCAAATGCAAGACAGTCTTTCGCAAAGCTGAGCATAAGCACAAGCCAACCTTTGGTTGTGAATCTCTGGCCACAAGCCTCGAGTCCTGCGATTCTACTTCTCCCTGCCAGGCGTCTCCTCCAGCCCTGTGCGTAGATGAGCAACTTGTGGTGGCATGCGACGAGACTCTCTGCTCTGCTGGAAACGTGCGGCACTCGCGCGTGGATAGCGGTGTGGATGTTGCTTCGGCACCAACTTTTTCTGCGGATGACTCCATCAATGAGCCCGTATCTGGTGAACTTTTCGCCGTGATGCGTGAGACGCTTTGCCAAGCTCTCTCCCAGACCCCTTGCACACCAGATCTCTCTTCTGAGTTTTCGGTTTCTCTGTCTCTCGAGAAGATGTCTCCCGTCTCTCCTGGTACCGCTGCCTCTTTCACGGCTGGACGTTGCTCTGCTTCTCGTTCAGAGTCGTCTCTAGCTTCCCGTCTCGCGTATACATCTTCGAGGTCGTCAAGCCACAAGTTTGAACGCACCGAGACTTATGGGACGTCTCATAGCTCTTCAAACTCAGAGGACCTGGGCTCTACCACCGCTGTTCAGGATGAGGCAAGGAGGCCGCAGGACTAGAAGACCCTGCGGCTGTCGGACCAAATCCATCTGCGAACAAGCACACTGTCCGGCGAGGAAACTGATACAGAGAGCGAATTCTCGGATTCGTCTTCTTCTGTCATATCCGACCCGTTTGACCTTGATGTTCCGTGTCAGGCTGCTCCAACCCCGGAGCATGCCAGCCCAGTCGACTCTCCCAGCGAAGGTTCAACGAGCTCTGCGGCGTCCTTCAGGACAGGCGGACTCTCTGATCTCTATGGTCATATATTCTCAGTCACTGGTGACGACTCAGATTCATCATCCAACACGTCTTCGTCTGCCTCTGATGTTGACATCAACTTGTCGTCCGCTGATGTTCGTCCGCTTCCTCCACTTCCGTACGAGGACGAGAGCGCAATTGAGTACTATGACAATGGCAACAAATTTTTTGTCACCTGTCTGTACACAATCTTTGAGGTGGACGAGTCTGACCCCAAGCCCATGGCGACGGCGACGATGCTCACTTCTTGCACGCTCTCACCGGCACAAGTTTATCTCCCTGACTTTCCTCAAGCTTCTTCAGATCTTGATGAAGTCTCGGATCATCCTCATGGCTCTAACTATGACGCTGAGGAGCACCAGCCCGAGCCGCATGACCAGTTTAACGATGGCGATGATGCCAGCATCATAACCAATCCCTACGCGGGCGCTGCGCCGTACGAGATTGCCTGCCGTCAATCTGGTCTGTTCCCCGTATTCAAGACACACTGGGAGCGGTTTACCTGGATGCCGATTCCCGCTGCTCAGTCTGAGCTTGAGCTTTACCACTCCAGTCATGAGGAAGGCCACCACGGCGACTCAAGCAAGAGCAGCAGCAACTCCTTCGAGGACTTGACTCCCTCGTCTCACGAGGTAACATGGCGGCTCGAAGCCCTTTTCCCGACGACGGCGGCGGTTGGTGACCACAAAGAGACCTCTCCTCTTGTGCTGCCTCCCCCTCCCAGGGATTCGAGCTTCCTCCGTCAGACCGAGCAGTCTTCAGCCGCGGAACAGCCCACCGCGGGGTACAAGCACACGGCGGGCGGTGCACCGGCGCAGGGTGATGGGGATCCCGCAGAGCGAACCACCTCTAAGCTCGCTGAACAGCCTACAGCGATCAACAAATACATTCTTGGCAACGCCGCTGGCATTATCCGCGAGGGCGCGAGTCCGATGGAGCGCGAGAAGAAGCCGCGTTGGGAGACGGACTTTTCTTACACGTCCATCGGTGATCCTAACGCACCTCGATGGGATGAAGATGACGACGAGGATTGGTGAAAAAAAAAAAAAAAAAAAAAAAAAAAAAAAAAAAAAAGCCAAAGGGGGGGGGGGGGGGGGAAGGGGGGGGGGGGATAGCCTGGACGCTGAAGAATCGGGAGATTTTATCAGTTATTCCAGAAACTACAACACAAAAAACTTGAAAAGATGGAAAGGGCGGGAAAAAGTTGGCTTGGAGTTTGAGATTGGAAGTAAGGTAGTTTTTGGATCGGTGGGTTTTGTGGGAAGGACGGATCTCAAGCTGTGGATAGATTGGTTTTTACATCTTACTTGTTGAGGATTTGGGAGGGGGCATTTTCGGGTTTCGCTCGGTGTTTGGGAGGGTCGGGATGTGAACTTGGGTCCAGGGCTGAGCATAAATTGCTCTCCCTCCAACGATCGGCATAAAATGAGATGCGTTGGTACTCGAGTTCTCTGTTTCACCTTGCTTGTGACGTAAACATTGTGTGTGATATGCGTAGTATTATCGTATGTCGACCCATTCCTGGCTACCTATTGATCCTACTTCGAGCTTCATGATGTATTGGCCAGATAACCGCACTGATCTTGATCCTCCTCCTCCTTTGGTGCTGTTCATCATTTGTCGTTGTTGAGGTCGTCGATGACATCTAGGAATTACCACTCAAAGCTCGACGACACACAACATGTCTTTGGTATCAAATATTAAAAAATTGATAAGACATCATACCTAACTAAATTCGTTCGACTTCGTCCTCTCATTTTGCAATCCCTAAAACTGCCCCTGATTCAGAGGTAATACAACAATCTTTAAGAACCACACGAAACCAACCATACTAGAACCCATGATCACACACAGGACATGTCTTTAAATGTACATCTTGGGGAAACCAATCACCTTCCACTCCCCCGTCTGAGTGTTGAGCGTAAGGTTAGTCCCCGCGACGGTCCCTCCCCTGACAGCTCCGGCCTCGACCTTTCCCCCTGCGATCGGCCGCTGCAGCCTGTTCTGTCCAGACAGCACAGTGAAGTTTGCCAGGGGGAGATCCCATGAATTCCTGGTTGACACCGTTGGCGAGCCTGAAAAAAAAACCCATTATTAGTTTACACACTGGTAAGAAACTTAAGACCATACGGAAATAACAGGCAGCATACCAAAATATTGAGTAGTAACCTTGTCTTTGGCCGCCGTCAAGAGGAAATACCCGCGGTAGTACCCCTCCTGCCACTGAAGAACCTTGGTATTCTTGATCTGCGTGTTGGAACCGCTGTTCGCGCTGGTGATGGGGCCGTCCCTCCCGCCGGAGCTGACTGCGGTTCCGGCGAACTCGACACCGATCGCTCCGGCACCCGTGGTGGAGTTGTAGCTGGAGTGCTCGAGCCATGGGACATCGGAGACCTTTTTTCAACGCTGTTAGTATGATGTCTCTCTCTGTATAAGATAAGGTTGGCACTCACCCAGTTCTGGTGACTATCCCCGGCCAAAAAGACGTTGTTGCCGATATTATTGTCATAGAGATGCTTGAGCGTCCTGTTACGGTTTGCCGTGTACCCCTTCACAGGAATCAGCACCCTCGAGCCAGCAAGAAAAAGGCGGAAGAAAAAAACTCACCCCCCAATTATCTCTACCACCGGGCATTGTAGCCCCCGCAAAAACAATCTGGCTCCCAATCACCCTCCAGCTGGCACCCCTCACCTTGCTCTCGCTCAGCTTTCGGTAGAACCACTTCTCCTGCCTCCCGCCCATCAGGCTCCTGCTCGCCTCGTCCTTGATCAGGTCGACGTACCCGTCGTTCCACCCCAGGCTCGTGATGCTCCTGTCGTAGTTCCTCGTGTCGAGGATGATCAGGTCGACCAGCCTCCCGAGCTTAAAGTCCCGCCACACGCGCAGGTTGTCGTCCAGGTCGACCTGCCGGATCGGCATCCACTCAAAGTATGCCCGGACGGCGTTCATCTTGCGCTGGTCGACCGAGACGAGCCGGCCGTCCTGGCGGAACGAGGCCTCGGTGTTGTTGAGCGCGCTGAACCCGTCGCGGTACCCGTTGTTGGCCACCTCGTGGTCGTCCCACGTCGCGATCCACGCCGACGACCGCGCGAGCAGCTGCAGGTCCGGGTCGGTGCGGTACTGCCCGTGGCGGGTGCGGTAGTCGTGCAGGGAGAAGGCTGCCCTGGGCGGCTTGTGCGCGCGCTCGCCCGACGCGGCGCCGCCTTCGTAGATGTAGTCGCCCAGGTGGACCACGTAGTCGTGCTTGGCCTTGCGGGCCGCGTTGCCGTAGGCGTTGAAGTACCCGTTGGGGTAGTTGCTGCACGAGAAGACGGCGAGGCTGACCTGGCCGATGTCCGCGTCCGCTGCGGGGGCGGTCTTGGTCTTGCCGACCGGGCTGGTTTTGTTGGAGTTGCAGATGACGAATTGGTAGCTGTACGCCGTGAAGGGGGATAGACCTTTCGCTTCGACTTTGATGGTGAAGTCGATGTCGCTTGTAGTGTAGGCCTTGCCTTGGGATGCGGGCGCGCTCACGGTGCCGTTGGTGGTCCAGACTTTCCAGTCTACGCAGATTGGGTTGGCGTCGGCTTTGATGTATTTCTCTGTTTCGTGGTTGTAGAGGTCTACTACGCCCGAGACTGTGACATTGCTGGTGTCTGAGTTGGCCGATGGAGCGACGCGGGTCCAGAGGATGATGCTGTCGGGGTACGGGTCTCCGGATGCCACACCGTGAGTGAAGTTGAGTTGTTCCGGCGTGTAGGGGACGGCACCGCGCTTCAGGCTGCGTCGAGCCACAGCTGGGATGTCGATTCCGAGGTTCTCATGGCGGCGAGATGGGCTGTGATAGTTGAGATTGTTCTCGAGCTCTGTGTCATCAGAAGATAGCGCGCAAGACAGCCCCGCGAGGCTCAGGAGCACTAAGAGATTCATGATCACCTAGGTAGGGTTTCTTGCGGGCGACGGAAAGCCGCCTGTGTGCTAAACGTGGTTGGGAAATGAATTGATGCGGAGTTCTAGCAGCCTAGGTTATATAGGTAGGTAGGGAGATACTCGATAGAATTGAATTTACAAAACAAGGTGAAGTGCGTCATTGAAACCAAAGATCAGGTAGGCAGCTTTCATTTACCAATCATATAAATCAGCCGTAACACGGGGCGTAGATATTACGCCTCTTCCTTATCCACGTGTTGGGGTTACACGGAGTGATTGACGCGATGAACCCGGGCGATCATGATTGCTCTCCTCGGTGTCCAGCTCGGAAACTGGGCAACACAAACCTTTGATGTTACCTACCGTGGCTTGTGTGATGAGTGGTGGGACTTCACCAGATCTACTGTAGTGGTTCTCGAAAGTCCACATGGGCAAGACATTACACCAGGGCAATGCATAGGTACCTAGGTAGGGAACTGGATTAGAAGAGGCAGGCAGTGGATTTTATATACAGACAAGATGTAATATTATATAATTTGGATGAATCAATCAAAGACCCCTCAGTAGATATCCACCCATTTTCTACTTGTGCAGGAACAAACCGGGTTCCATACATAAACGAGGGGTGAACAGCCACCCTGGTGATTTTATCTCCGCGTGCGGGGGGCTGTGTTTAGCGGAAAAGGGTTAGACAGAAATTCCGAAGAGGTAAATAGTGGGCTTTTCGAGAGGGGGATTCCAAATTTGACCAATCAGAGCGAAGTAAGCGTCCCTCAGCTTCACAGTTCATCAATGCCCGATGCTATGATCTCTGATGAATCATATCTTGGCGTGGTTTTGGGGTTTGTACATACCTTACATTGATGTGGTCTAACGATTCAGGAGCCACTTCAAGTCTTGTATATAATAGAGAGGCCAGAATCTCTGGCTTTTACCTTTTGATCTCACTTATAACATCAGCCAAGACACAACTACAGGCTTTAAAAAGTCCTATTTTCGATTTTTCCCCCAAGATTTTACTGCGGTACAACCAAACCATCACCCTCTCAACAAACATCACCATGCCAGACGCTACTGCCACAACAACATCAACAACAGCAAACAATGCTTCGGGACTCGTCCTGTACGACATTGCCTTTGCAAAGCCCTACGAAGAAAACATGGCGGCGCCAAACCCATGGAAGGCACGGTATGCGCTCAACTTCAAGCAGGTGCCCTACACGACGGAATGGGTTCAGATGCCCGACATCGCCAAAGTCCGGCAGAGCCTAGGAATCGGGGCCTGCCGCAAGTTCGCCGACGGCAAGGACTTTTACACGCTTCCCGTGCTCAAAGACAACGACACGGGCGCCGTCATCGGCGACACGGTCGACATCGCCAACTACCTGCAAAACAAGTACCCGGACGCGGGCGCGGGCGACCTGTTCCCGGAGCAGGACCTCGGCTTCGTCTGCCCCGGCGCCGTCGAGATTTTGGTCCCGCTGTCGGTGCGGGACGACGACAGCATTCACCCGGACTACGCGCTCTTCAACACCAACGTCGATTGGGCATTCACCTTGCACTGCCAGCTGACGGGCTCGGGCATGAAGTGGGACCCGGAGGTCAAGGACCAGGTCGAGGAGGAATTCGCCCGCCGGGCCGGCGTCAAATCCTTTCAGGAAATGTGCGTCGTCGGCGAGGCCAGGCAGGGCTTGCTGGATTCGCTGCAAAAGACGCTCAAGGACCTGGCCGCCATGTACCAGCGGGATGCGTCCGGGCCGTTCTTGCTCGGCGCGCAGGCCACGTATGCTGATATTATTGTCGGCGGCTGGCTGCGCATGTTTTGCAAAGCGACCGAGGAGGGCGAGTGGGAGCAGATTGCGGCGTGGTATGATGGGGTGTTTGGCAAGCTGCATACCGCCTTGTCTACATCTTTTGGCACTGTACGTTAGGTAGCTAAATCTTTTTAGCCTTGACCGGCGAGAAATCTTTTGTGATCACCGTTCCTCGGATAAAACCCCAATCAGGAGATGGCGTTTGCGATGACACATCGAGGTCACGGGTACCTACCTTGGTTGGATAGACACGGGAATAAAATGTCAAGAAAAAGGAACTTTGAAGCCACTTTTTTTTTATTTTTTTATGGTGCCCAAAATGCTTTCTTAAAACCACAAGTGTCTTAGTCTCTGAACATAGAAGGAAAAAAATGATATGTAATCATGCGCTACAGGGTGTTGATCAAAATAGGTCCACACTGTCAGCATTTAGTCCAGGGAATTGGTGCTTGCCAAGATGCCGCAAAGTGCGAAAGGCGAACTGACTGGTCTGCTCGGTTTCCCCTCCCATTGGATCCCGATATCTGACAGAGATTGTGCTGTGCCCCACAGTCACCAGGCCGTCGATGCCAACAGAGAAGACATAGTGCTGACGAGCCCCACTCATTCCGCAACGTTAAATGTAACTCGTCAGAAAAACACCCCCTTTTAAGTGCCTTGCTTTCCTCTCGCCTTGGGAATCTTGTTTCTTTCCTTTCCAAAAACATCTAATATCTCCACTCCGGAAGGAGACTGCACTGGTACCTACCTACCCAGGTACCACCTTGCGTAGCTCGAGGTCGGTCAAAGAAGACCACAACCATCATGGCGAGCAACGCGACTCTCTTCAGTCCCGGCCCCGACAATGTCGTTGGTCCGCTGGCCGCCGGGACATTCAGATCAATCCCCATGACAATCGGCATCGCCCTCGTGCTCCTCGTCCTCATCAACACGCTCCTCACGCCTCGCGTCGACCCCCGGGAACCTCCGCTCCTCAAGCCGTCCATCCCGTTCATCGGCCACATCATCAACCTCTTCCGCCACCAGGCCGCCTTCCACACCCTGCTCTCGGCCGAGTCGGCCTTGCCCATCGCCACTCTGCAGATGCTAAACGGCAAAGTGTACGCCATCTGGGACCCCACCCTGATCTCGGCCGGCCTCAAATCCAAAAACCTCTCCAACGTGCCCCAGATCCGAAAGTACGTGTCGAACCTGATGAGGACGAGCAGCGAGGGCACCGCCTTCCTCACGAGCCCCGAGGGCGACGACCTGAGCATCCGGATGCTCCAGCACGTCATTCCGAAATCCCTAAAGGGCGAGAACAACGCCTCCATGACGCGCGCCGCCCTCTCGGAGCTTTCCTCAACTTTTACCTCGCTGTCACGGCCCTCCGGCTCCGGTGACACGGCGGCGGAGAAAATTCAAATCCCCAACCTCTGGGCCTGGACCCGCCACACCCTCGTGACCGCCACCTCGGCGGCGCTCTACGGCCCGGCCTCGCAGGACCCCTTCCGCCTCAACCCGGAAATGGAGACGGCCCTGTTCGACTTTGAGGCCTCCCTCCTGTTACTATCCCTCGGCCTGCCGTTCCCCTCCGTCACGGCGAAAGTCGGCCACGCGGCCAGGGCGGTCCTCTCCAAGGGGCTGGAGCCTTTTTACGTCGAAAAGAAGTACAACCACCCGGCCTGCTCGGCGTTTGTGCGGGACCGCGCCGAGCTGCTGATCGGCGAGGGCGTGCCCGAGCAGGACATTCCCAGGCTCGAAATCATGCTGCCGTTCGCGGGCATGGCCAACACGGTCCCGACGCTGTACTGGCTGCTGGTCAGGATCATCACCGCCGATCGGGAAACCGTCGAGAGGCTGCGCAGCGAAGTCACCGAAGGGTTGCTACAAGTCAGACATGATGATTCCGAGGCGCCCGACGGCGGCGAACTAAAGGGAAAAATTGCCGGAGGAGGGGGGGAGGCGGTCCTAAAGATCGGGGCAAACTTAGTCGAGGAGAAGTGCCCGCTCCTCTGGGCCTTTTACCGCGAGACGCTGCGGTCCGCGGTTCATCAGGTCTCGACGCGGACGGTGATGCAGGATACCGTCCTGCAGGGCTCCGGCCCCGGCGGCGGCAAGGAGTACCTGCTCAAAAAGGGAACCGTCGTCCAGATGGCCATCGGCGCCGGCCACGCGCGCGGGGAGTACTGGGGCGAGGACCGAAACGAGTTCAGGCCCGAGAGGTTTCTGGATGCCGCCGGAAAGGAAGGCGGCGGGGTGGGCAGCGCCAAGGCGGTCAGGAGCGCCTACCAGCCCTTTGGCGGTGGCGTTCATCTCTGTCCCGGACGCTTCTTTGCGATTGCCGAGATGATGGCCGTTGTTTCGTCAGTTTTGCTGGCCTTTGACTTTGAGCCTCTGGGAGGTGAAAAGGAGTGGAAAATCCCAAAGCTGGGGGTTGGCTCATTGATTGATGCCGTGACAAAGCCTGCTGATCGTGACCAGGGCTTTGGAGTAACTCTAAAAATAAAGAAGGGGTGGAAGGGTGTCAAGTGGAGGTATGAGATGGCTTGAACCAGTGTTTTTTTTTTTTTTTTTCCTCTTCTAATAACTATTCACAAATATATATTATATGATGATGTTTGAAAGGATGAATTTAAAAGAATGTTGTAACATGTTCATGAAAAAAAATGAAAAAAAAATAGAAAAACAAATGTATACATGATCAAGACTTGTTGCCAACCGGGGAGACGTGGATCTGCCAGTAGCTTCTCCAGTCCCACCACTCCCCCTCCTCCTCCCTCGCCTGCTGGTTATCGCCTTGGCCTGGCTTCCACATTCCCAGTCCGGTGCCCTCATCGTATTGAGGGAACTCGGCCTTCTCGGAAAGCAAGCCGCGGTCCTTGGTTTTGCCATCTGCCAGGTACGCGAGAAAGTCCTCGGCAACGTGCACATACTGCCTCAATCCCTGGTAGACGTCAATGGTGGCGCCAGTGGTAAAGCTCAAAATGTATGGCTCCAGAAGTGGCGCATCGGTAACCGAGGGGTGGGAGGTGCCGAGAGACGTCATGAACCAGGACGGGTTGCCCCTCTTGTTGTTCTCCTCGACGATCTCCTTGACGGTATCAAAATGGGGACGGCCGTAGAACACGCTGCTCTTGCTGCTCCAAGAGTTGCTGTGGACGACGAGAACGGGCACGTTGATGTCTTTGTTGAGCGGGCCACTCGACTTGCCGGGGTCCAAGATGATGGCGCCTACGAAGGGCCGTGCTTCGTTGGGCCCATCCTTGAGCGCTTGGAGTGCTCCTGTGGCTCCGTAGCTGTGGCCGGCCACAACCATGCCGTCGGTGTTGATGCGTCCCTTCCAGTCGGCAAGAGCAGCACCTTCGCGGAATGAGTTCTGTGCCAAAACTTCAGAGCCCTGGCCCGCATTGATCATCTTCATGACCCTGACGGCCTCCTCAATCTCGGCTTGGCGGAAGGCGAGCTGCGCTTTGTGGAACTGCTCCTCGGTCGGGGTCTTCTTGTCGAGCGTCTCAACCTCGGTGACGTCGAAAAGAAGGCGTTTCTTATCCTTTTGGCCGTCCCTCTTGATAATCGAACCGGGGCCAGACCCGTCGCGGTGTTCCAGAACAACGACAACATAGCCTCTTGCTGCAAGCTCGCCGGCATAGTGCGAGTAATCGTTGCGGCTTGCTACGGTCCCGTGGGAGAAGACAATAACGCGGTGCTTGCTGTTGTCGTCGCTCAAGGGAACATCCACGGCCGCCGGGATGGTGATGGAGCCGACGAGAAGGTCGATGGCGCCGGTAAAGATGGCATCGGTGATGGAGTTGCTGATGTGAGCGGCCTTGGCGTATCCCTGCGCCCTCAGAGAGAGCGGCTTGGTGACCCAGGTGTGTCTCTTGTGGTGGCAGTGACGGGCTATCTCGTAAGACGTCGGGTAGTAGACACTGAAGAGCACAGTCTCGAGGTCGAAGGGGGTCTCTGTTTTGCCCTTGAACCGGATCGAAGGTTCGACGATGCGCGGCGGCGAGACAGGGGCCTCAATGTCGACGACACCGACGGCGTACGGTCCAGTGTGTTTCGGCAGAGGATGCGCAAACAGGGGTTGCGAGGAGAGCCAGCAGTAGAGGAAGTAGCCTGCCGTCGCCAACAGAACCAGGTACCGCCATTTGAACGAGCTGGGGCGTCGGTGGTGAGCCGTGGGCGCGGCGCCCTTCGGCGTGTCTGAGAATCCCTTCATGATGTGTCTGCGTGGGGATGGATAAAACTGTGTGACTGAAGGAGAAAGATGCAGGGCGCCATGGCTGGAACCGACGGTTGCATCTGGAATTATTTTATCTGCGGCATGGCCTGCTATGATGCAACCTCCCCATGATGTCAAAGTGTGAAAAGGAGCCCGGTAAAGCAAGGACTTGGTTTTTTGATGCAAGCACACAGCACAGCGCCGAAACCAATCGCTGCAAGACAAGAATTTTGGTTGCGTCATTCCACTGTTCTGCACTCGCTGGGGCCGGTGCCTGGGGCCACTCCCGCGCCGTCCCAAAAGATCGGGTGGGAAATTTAAAGTGGATCAACCATTGCCCATGCTGAGAGCCAGTGGACGCGCGGGTAGGGTGGGGTGGGGGGTTGCGTGGTGCGTGGTGCGTGGTGCGGGGAGGCGGGGTCGATGGTGTTTTCCAAAAGGAAGCAGCACTACCAATTTTTATTTTTCAGTTCTTTTCCCTTTTTGCAGCTTCGTCCCAATAAAAATAAAACAGCAGGTCAAAACCCCACAACCGAAAGGGTAACAATCCGATCCTGCCAGTGAGCGAGCAGTCGTGATTATTTCCTTCGGAACAATGCATCCATCACCAATCAGGACGCAGGGCAGTCTCGGCCAATGGTGCTTTTCATTTGCGGGCGTGCGTGAAACGCCCTGTGCCACCACACGTATTGGGCACCCTGGATGCGCAGCGTGGCTATGTGATGACCAGGGGGTTCACAGAGCCTCGCCGGCGTCGCGCGCCTCTAATAAAAATACAGGTCACGACGCGTTTTCGTGGTTCCCAGTGTCTTCGTGACTGTCTTTCGGATAATTCTCCAACAAATGCTTCGTCATGACGACCGAGCCCGACCTCGAACCGCAGCAGGTTGACCTGCAATGGCTTGCAAAGTTGACCAAAGGCCAAGCTTTTACCCCCTGCGCCGCAGGTCAACCCGCAAAATCTCTGGATTTTGGCCATGATGGATTCACGGCTTCCCTGGCGGATTCCCATCAGCTCATGCAAATCACGCGGCCTGATGCCACATGCGGCATTACTTTTGTTAGAGGCGCTTTCCCTGACAGGCCCGAATCCATTCTATCTCGGGCGCAGGGAAACGGTCAGGACACATTTGGGGTCTGTGTTTTGCCGGCGACCCAAGAGACGGATGTCCAGATTGAGGAGCGCAAGACCCAGGGGTGGATCAACTTCCGTTGGCCATATGCCCAGTACGGATTGATACGGCGAGATTCCGAGACGCGTGAGATCGCCGGTTACGGCACGTACGAGATCATCTCCTTCGCCCGCGATGGCGTCGTCACCCAGATACACCGACTCCAATGGGGCCATGGCAGTTCAGAGTATGAGTATGGCAATGACGACTCATCCCGACCTCCTACTCCCCAGGACCCGGCAACTGCGAGGATCAGGCTCGGAGGAGCAGTGCGCTTCGGGTGCCCGTGCTCATCTGGTCGCCCTGGCAATTCCCATGACTCCGACTCCTTCGTGATATCCGCCCACGATGGTGAGCTGAGATGCAAGAGCACAAACTACGACACTGCGCTGAAAATCAGATTCTCGGAAAATGGTCTCCAGCGACAGCTAGTCCCCACTAATTACCAACAAGGCGTCGAGTACACGACCAGAACTGGGCCCTGGGTAGACCTGTCTTGCGAGGAGACCATCAATCTCCCAGTCGGGGATGCGGTGTACCTCGTCTTGACGTATTCGATCGAGGATGGCGCGACTCATCCGGCGGGCCGCCACGATTTGGAGACAAGATTGCTGCCCGATGACCTACAAAACTACCTCGGAGTAGCAGAAGATTCGCCTTACATGACGGACCGTTTGTGGACAGCGCTTTGCGGTCCCAACTATGAAGCTGTCGAGGCTGTGGAGCTCTGCGTCGTAGGGAAATGCGTCGAACAAATCCTCGGCGTCACGTCCGTCCCCCTAGCGCCTGTCGATGACACCCAGTATCCTCAGACGGCCCTTATCAGCAACATCATGACCTCGCAATACGTCGACGTTCAGAGCGCATTCTTCCAGATTCGTCTGCTCGCCAAGGCGTACCGCTTCATCGATTCGCGAGATCTCGAATCCGATTATTTGTACATTTTTGGTAATCGGGACGAATTGCTCGAGATCCGGGATCACTATCTTGAAAGACTTGCCGATGTCATTCGCAAATCCTTGAGCTGGCTCTTTGCCACAGATCTACGACAGGAACGTCTGTTGCTTGCAGTTAACAGCCGAATCGAACCGCAAATGACTGGGCGTCTACAAAGCTGTCTTTCCAAACGGGAGCATCTCACATGGGACACGTCGTACAACCGTGGCTGCTACGCGACAATGGCGGCTTGGTACGTGTGCAAAACATGCCCGGCTGTCATCACGCAGACTTTAGCGGAGCGAGTAATTCTCCCTTTACTCCCCAGAGGTTACGAACTCGGCGTCATGCGCGCAAGACGTAACAAGCAGCCAACCTCAAAGGGGAACGTCCTTCAGTGGCTGCATTTCAGCTGCATCCTTCTACTTCACGAAAAGCTTGGTAACGGCGAACGCGATTCTGGTCACTCGTGGGCTGATCGCGTCCAGATTGCCCAGAGGGAATTTGAAAACCATGTTTCGCGTTTAAAAACAAGCCAAGTTGAGGGATGGTCAGCAGAGCACGACGAGCTTGATTACGTCCTGCTGCTTGCCGACGAAATGGGCTTGGACCTCCTGGCGAACAACAGAAACTCACACCGGCTTGCGCGATCCCGGGCAAAGCAAACCATAGCCCGGCTACGGAGTCGCAAACCCACGACCAAGTATCACCCGGGTCCCACGCCGTGGATGGCAGCTCGCTCCGTGAGTAACGGACCTTGGGAGCTGTTGGCGATTCACCACGAAGCGTATCTCAAAGTGTCCGAAGACGAGACGCAGGCTGCGGCCGCCAGGGACCTTCTGTTTGAGTTCCTGCTGTCCGACTACTCGTTCATGGCGTCATGGGATCGGGCGGACGCGAATTGGATTGGCACCTGGTGGGACATCGAACCCGTTGCCATGATCTGTGCCACATTGCTAGATCTCAAGGACGAAGGGAAACTGAGAGCAGCACGACGGAAAGCGATGGTGCCTTCTATGGGACACTACGACGAAGACCAGGACGACACGGCATTATCGGGATCAATATCAACTTTGAGACGTTCGAGGACAGGCACTGGAATTGTGGAGACCGCCGCGGGAACACTTGATCCCTCTCAAGCGGCACTCGTCGCGGCATTCAAGCAGTCGATGATGGAGCTGATGGATCAGATAAGCGATGCCGGTACTGGCAAAGCCGCGTCGGTGGACATTGACTGGATAAAAAGTCGACCTGGGGCAGTCTGCCTCCCGGTAAGCTAGCTTCCCTGACATATGCCTGATGCGTTTATCTGACAAGTCCTCAGGAATGGTGGGTAAACTATCAACAAAGCCGAGACGCAAGTGTACGGAAATCTCTCGCCTGCTTCCTAGAGTATCACAAGTCCCAGAACTTCCTTGCGCAGAGGCCTTTCCCGGGATATGAGGATTTGCGATCTCTTAACGTGTTTGACATCTCACAGCCATCTGGTTACTTTTGGTTCTGTTCAGTCCAGCTACGATGTGGAAGCCAAGCCAAGCCAGATCCATCGAATCGCATGTTCGTTGGGCCGTGGAGTTTGCCAGTCATGAGCGGAGGCGAAGCCAGTCCTCTACTTGCGGCAGATCACAAATTAAAGGAGTATCCCAGCGGAAACGAGGTTGATGGTGTGCTCGAGATTCCCGTGGACGGCTTCGTTGCGGCTTTGGACAAAGGGGTAAGCAACTCTCATTCTGCTAGTCATTGAATCGACCTTGACACATTTTTCTTGTAGCTTTTGGACCTCGGAGTAAAGTTTAGGATCTTGTAAGTGGAATCGGGGCTTCGCCGGCCACAAGAAGACGTTTAGCTACCTGACTAAGGTATCTTGCATAACTAACTGGCTCATCTTCAAGTTGTGCTCCAGAGGTTACCCCTCCAATGGCGGCTAATTTCATTCACAAATGGCATCCTGACGCTCTCGACTCTATTGACGACTATTTTGGGACCAGCAGCCGCTTCATCGACTATTTTGGAACTAACCGGTGGATAACGAGCATCAGCGTCTCCCACTGGACTATGAGGATCCCACGCGGAGACGGGGATAGTTCATATGTCGAAATGCATAGGCAGAGGGGGACGTTCCCCCCGGACAATATTGTCAAACTCGGCGAGTTGCCTTCGATTCTCGATCAGTATACGATTGAGGAGCATTCCTCGACCTTGATTGTTACCGGATACCCGTCAGGACATGGGTGGATCATGTCGATCTGGTCCGGTGTTACGGATGCCGAGTCGATCGCTGCTTTAGTCAAAGACGTTGCGTGTGGAGTGATGGACAAGTTCATACACCAGCAAGCCACTGGCCGGTGTCTAGTGTTCCTCGTATTTCTCGGGCACCTCTGCAATAAATTGGCCATCGAGTACAACAATTTGCTGACAGAATTGGATCAGGTCATGGGCATTGGAAACAAAACGCTGCTTGAAGGGCTGGAAGACTGGTGGGGAACCTCGGAAGCTGTTAACAAGTTGAAAAAGATGCTGTGGGGGTGGGAGGCACTGAGGGTGTTTAATGACAAGCTGTCTTCGTCCTTGTCTCAGATACAGCGAGCCCAAGACGTTATGGAACGTTACGTCAGACAGCACGCTTTACAACAGGATGCGGACCTGATACAGGAAACCAACAATGTCTTGGATGATTTCAAGAAGCGATACGGGAGGTTGACTGATGTGCACGATCGGACACAGCTCAAGATCAAGCAAGTCACTGGCCTTCGCGACGGGGTGAGTGCAGTGAGACTAATTCCTCCGCTGGAGATGGGGAGCTAACTCGTCACAGATATCCACCATCACCAACGTCTTGGACAACAAGACAACCATCCAGCAGGGAAACAACGTGCGGGTGCTCACGTATATCACCATTGCATACCTCCCGCTGGGATTTGTTATTGTGAGTACCTCCATCGAGACCGAATTGATGCCGATATTGACACACTTCTGTCCCACCCCTAGGGCCTTTACTCAATTCAACACGGAAGTTTCATGAACGGCGCGAGCAATGGGTTGTTTTACGGATTGCTGATCGCCTTTTCTGTTTTGACCTGGATCCTTGCCTATCTCCTGGAGAAGGCACTTGTTCGCTTCCAGCTCATCAAAGCAATACTCTGGCCGGCTGTGTTCAGACGGACACACGAGAAGCCGGATTGGCTGGGACGGAAGTTCGGCGACAACCCCAGGAAACCGTCTTCCACCAAAAACACGATCGACATCGAGTTGACCGAGATGGCTTGACACGTAGCTCCTGTGTCACATTTTTTTTGCCTTCAGCTGAGTCTGGTCAATCCAATAGTTCCCGGCTTGGCAGTCAACATTGCCTAATCAGGGTAAGCTGACAAGGTTGTGGCGAAGCTGAACACATGGGCTGGAAGGAATCCACCACGGCCTAGACTATAATTACTAGATTCTGGCAACGCCACTGTTGCAAGTTAAAAACGACCTCTTTCCCCTCCTTCGTCCTTTGTGAAGCTCGAGTGTGAGCTGAAGGTCATACATACGTTTTGCGCAAAAATGCTTTCCCGCACAATTCCCTTCTTCCTCGCCATCATTAGCCCGGCGGCTTGCTGGGACCCCTTGGGCCACCAGACGGTCGGGTTCCTCGCCCAGAAATACTTTACGACCCAAGCCAACGAGACCATTTCATCTCTGATTGGTTTGAACTCGGAATTCGACATTGGCGATGCCGCAGCGTGGGCAGACACGGTCCGTGACAAAGATGGTCTCCCATGGTCCAAGAACTGGCACTTTATAAGTCAGTTTTTTTTTTTTTTTCTCCTCCCGTCTCTTTCCCTACCAACGGTCGGGCTTTCTCTTTTTTACTCTCCCAACACAAGAAAACCAATTCTTTAGACCCAAAGGGAGATGACCCAGCCACAAACACCTGCAAGCTCTCGTACCCTTCCGACTGCCCGGGGGCCAACAACGACAACTGCATCATCTCGCAGATCCTGAACCAGACCTCGATAGTGCTCAACTTCTCCCTCCCACTCCCGGAGCGCCGCCAGTCGACAATGTTCCTGCTGCACTTTTTCGGCGACCTGCACCAGCCCATGCACACGTCCGGGTACAAGTACGGCGGGAACCTCGTCCGCCCGGTCTGCTGGGGCAGGCAGCCGCCCTGCACCGAGTACATCAACGACACGGTCCCTTACGAGCGCAACCTGCACGCCACGTGGGACAGCGCGATACCGAGGAAGCTCAGGGGGTTAGAGCCCCGCACGGGCGTCGAGGAGACCAAGCGGGCCGCGATCGCGTGGGCGGAGGATCTCTGGCGCGACGAGCGTGATGCTCGGGGATCGCGGGATCAGGATGCGGATCAGGATTTCGAGGTTGATGTGTACGGCGCAAGGACCATCATTGGCTACGCCGAGGAGTCCAACAGGCTGGTGTGCAGCAGCGCGCTGAGCAAGGGCGTCGAGTGGGTGCTCAGCAACGATTTGAGCCTGGGCTACTACGAGGAGAACAAGGAGGTCGTCAAGGCGCAGGTCACCAAGGCAGGGAGGAGGCTGGCTGGGTGGATGAATGTTTTGGCTGCCGAGTTGGGTAGGATGCAGGGGATGGAGAAGGAGAGCAAAGGAAACAACAACAACAACAACAAGTGGGGTGATTTGTAAAAAAAAAAAAAAAAAAAAAAAAAACAGTTGTGATGAGATTTTTGTTATTTAGGTACCGTACATAAGGTACCTAGTATTTATTAACGTGTCAAATGATGTCGAGTCCACTTGTACACACCCATTGTTGATGTGGTCATCTTATTTTGTGTTTTAAATTTTAAATTTTTTTTTTTGTAGGGAATGGGCGAGGTTATGGCAGTTTTGGAAAAGTAATGAATTTTGAATATTGTTATTTTCATCATTGACTTTCTTTCGGTCCAAACCATGTCCACACACAAAGTTATGTACCTTCCCTAAATGCCTGTTTGTACGACTCCTCACATTCAACACACCGAGCAGCGGGTTACCACAGCGGGGTAGACATGTACCGGCTGAGTATAATTAATGGCTTAGCATTGGGCACTAATTTCATTGAGACTTTCAGTAACCGCTGGAATACGTTTATTACTACTGTAGATCCAGAAGGGGGAAAAGATTTTTTTAAAGATCTCGACATAGCTCAAAATTAGGTACCTAGGTAGGTACGTGAGCCACTCAACAAAAGAAAAGCAACACCCCCTCAACAACCAAGGTACCTACCTACCTAGCTAGCTAGATAGATAGGAACCTTGCAATATACCATCCGAATTCAGTACGGTATGGTACCGATAATCAAAAATCAACAAATGGATCTGCTCAATTTTTGTGAAATCTCCCTCAACCCTCCCTAATCTCGCTCAGTAATCATCAAACTCTCCGAGATACAAAAGCGGCTTCCTCGTCAGCCTCGCTTTGCCCGGCTCCTTTTCAAACAATTCCAGCAGTTTGAAATTATTACAGGCAGAAGCAACATCCAGCGCGCTCCTCATGCTGTTATCCCCCTGGGCCGGATCCAGTCCTTTCCCCATCAACCTCTGGAACCTGGCAACGCCAGGCCCAAGGGCGGTCAGCGTCTCGTCCGGCATTCCTGAGCCGCTGATATATTGCTCCTTGAGCCTCGCCCGTCTTCTGTCTTCGGCAGCCACATGCAGCAGCCCCCTACCTTCATTGTTCGTCGCTGTAAAGTCCGTCCCTGCGTCTTCAAGCAGCCTCCAGACAGCCTCCTCGTCCTCGTCAGAAACTATCAGTTGGGCCTGCTCCCTTCTCGCCCCGACCGCCCGTTCAGATCTAAGAAGCGAAAAAACAGGCGTTTCTCCCGCCGAGTTCCGGGCGTTAACATCTAGACCGAGTGATAAAAGCTCGGAGAATAGCGCCCTGGCTGCTTGGTTCCAGTCCATGCATGACGCGACGTAGTGCAGCGCCGTGTTGCCTTCGCCGTCAGGGATATGAGGGTCAGCGCCAAACGAGTCGAGAAGGAGTTTGATCTTGTGGCTTGCACATTTGTCCGCGTCGCATGGATGAAGGGGCCATGACTCTATGAGCATGTATATTGCGCAGAGAAGAGGAGTCCTGCCGGTCGCCGGTTCGGTCTGGTTTATCAGCTCCGGATGCTTGGCGTGAGCGGCCGTCAAGAGAACCTTTAGGGGCTGAACCGAAGTCGGTGTATTGCCCCACTGGTGCAAGGCCAGGTGAAGAGCGGTGCGTCCTCTCTTGTCGACCGCCGTAAGATCTGGGTTTCGTTGGAGCACAAGATCAATGAGCAGCTGTCTCGGCTTCTCAGCGCTCTCAGCCCGGAGCGTCAGAAATCTGTCAAAAGCGACGGGGTTATCGCACACAACGAGCAGAGCGGTATTGCCTTCATCATTCCGGCAATCAATATCGAACTGGGATGCGGGCAGTTCGAAAAAAGGCTCGAGACAACCGTTGCCCGTCCTAATGACTTGGTGCAGAACAGTAAATCGTTCAGACTCGAGGTCAGAGTCGAGGTGGCCCGCACGTGGTGCCCTCGATCCATATTCGTTCTGCCAGGTCTCGCAATCAAACTTGGCCAAAGGATTCGCACCATGTGCGAGAAGCATGCGGACAATATCCTCTCTGTTGGGCACTTGGCTTGCCGCCGCATGGAACAAAAGGTTTGCACCCCCCATATGCTCCCTCGGTTGCCTCTCAAGCGCTTGGAGCATGTTTTCAGAGTTGACACCTGATTGGAGAAAGCACTCTAAAAGACTGGCGTCCCCCTTGTTGACGGTTGCGTAAAGAACGGAGGGATCGACATGTGCCCCCTTGGAGATCAAAAGCTTGACGAGATCAGCCTTCGACGGATGATCCAAAGCCACCGCAAGGCAGGACAGTCCGTCACTGTTGACCGCGTTGACGTCAGCACCGCCTTCCACGAGAGTTTTGACAATGTGTGTCTGAAAGATGCTCGCAGTCTGAAGTGCAACATGCAGAGGAGTGACACCTCGGCTAGTGCGAGCCGAGGGGTCTGCTCCTTGAGCAATGAGGTACGGAAGGGCTTGATGCGCTTGCCACCAGTGTTTCCCTTCGGCAACAGCATGCAGAGGTGAATACCCAATGACAGAGATCCACTGCTTCTCGACGGAACTTTCATCCGCTCCGGGCCACACGCGTCGGTGATCTACCACGCCATCATCAGCGGAGCACCCGAGCTCTTCAACCAAAAAGCGCAAGACGGCCATGTTTGGAAGTTCGCGTAAGCAAGCATCCATGACCAGCGAATGAGCTCTGTGAAATCCGTGCACGTCTTCCTTGGAGAGAATCCAGTCCACGTCTGCCAGTTTCTGGATGTGCCTTTTGTCGGCGATTCTACTTAAAAGACGACTGTATCCAAATTTGACCAAGACTGCCAGAGGTGCATCAGTAGATTCAGATTGCCTATATAATGACTCCGGCGCATGAAGGCAAGGATCGAGTCCCTGTGAGAAAGCGAGCTCCAAGAGACCAAATTGTCGCTTGAATAGGAGAAGTTGGAACAGTTTATTTTGCTCAAACACATCTCCCCGAACAATATCGATCAACCCCGACTCCACGAACGCCCGTGCACTGATCCCGGCTTGGAAAGTTGCCCAGCGATCAAGGAGGAGCTCAGAGGGTGGATCCGCCATCTGTGACTTGGGTCTATCAACTTGAAGGTTGAGCAAACAAGCTCGAAGATAGTCGACGCCTGGCTGATTTGACGTGTGTATCGCGGCTTGGAGGGGGGCATTACCGAGTCCACCACGCGTAGTTAGCATGTCAAGTATTTCTTCCAGGCGTGTCGTGTCGCGCTCCGAGTTGATCAGATTCGTGGGTGGCCTGTTGCTCCCATCACAACCGTGGTTAGATTCCGTCCACGAGCTGGATTCAATCTGGAACTTCGCGCAGGCCTCTAAAAGATTAGGGGTAACAGATGCCCCAGCTTCCAATAGAAGCTCAACTGTCTCAGGCCTGCCAGACATGCAGGCGTAGTAAAGTGGAGACCGGCCAAACTCATCACGGGCGTCGATCGTAAAGCTTTGAGAGCCTCCTTCGGCTCGGTGCTTTGCTTTGAGACCGCCGAGAAGCATCCCCACGATGTTGCTCTGTCCGGCCTTGGCAGCGAAATGTAGGGGAGTAAGTCCTCCATTGGTGCCGGTCGATATGTCGATACCCGCACCCATCAACAGCCACACCCGCCGTTCCGAGATGCTTGACGCCAGATGGATCGGCCGGATTCCGTCATAGTCTGGAGCGTCGATCTTCTTGAAGAGAGGGAGAGCTGAGTCGAGAGTATCCATGGCTCCAAATTGGTAATTTTTGGCAGGGATCATGCAGAGTCGATGAAGAGCAGTCTGTCCAGCGTTATTGGGCATATCCGGATCAAACCCGTAGGCCTGGATAAGATGGGAGAAGATATCCAAGCCTTGCTCATAGCAGCCCCGACCGATAGCATCTGCCAGTTCATGGAGCAGGGTATTGCCAGAATAATCTACAATTTTGGGTACCAATGAGAGCCCCAGGTGAAGTAGTGCTGTTAATCGTAGAGGAATCGAATTGGGGCCGTATGCTTGAATAGAATTGCCGTTGGTGACAGACTCGTGGACAAGAGTGCGGCCCTTGAAATCGCGTGTGCCAAGCCTTGCTCCCAGCTTGACAAGCTCTTGGAGTTCGTTCCTTATCATCTCAGACGATTGTGCGCGGGTCTGTTGAAACCAAATTCTGAGGATGGTGTTTCCGTGCCCGTCCTTGGCTTCGATATCGGCACCTAACCCAACAAAATGCTTCACGGCGTCGGCCGATTTGAGAAAGTGTATCGGTGCTTGACCTTGATTATCCCGCTTGTTGACGTCGGCCCCGCGAGCTACAAGCTTGCTCGCAATTTCCAACAACCTCGCCCGAGTGGCTCGTCGGTCGAGAGAGCGGGTTCCAGTCCAGGTGTTGAAGTTAGCAGCTAGGATGTGTAAACAAGTAGTACCGCGGTGGTCAGCCATGGAGCAGTCGGCACCATATTCCTCAATAAGCTTTAGTGCCTCAGCATGGAGGTTGCGATTGTCGTCGAGATAAAGCATAAGTGGAGTTCGTCCATCACGGCCTCGGCGCTTGTTGATGTCCAACTTTGCTTCTTCAATCAACAGCTTGACAATGGCCCAACCGTTTCCAAGTCGGCGTGGGATATGGAGCAGAGTGCCGCCATCGTCGTCCTCGGCGTTTGGATCGGCTCCAGCCTCTAAGAGCAGCCGCACCATCTCTGTGTCCTCTGCGTGGCGAAGCAGCGATTGTTGTCGGCCCCCGAAGCGGTTATCCTTGGAGGCTTTCGCTTCCGCTTGCAGAAGCAGATGAAGACCACGCTGCTTTCTCTCGCCAGGTTCACATCCGCGGAGAAAGACATCGAGGTGTGACATGGTACCAGAGTCGTCATCCGCGACATCATCAACCGTGGCAGCCGCATCTGAGTTGAAATTTGAGTCCCGATTCAGAATGAGGACATCGGCGCCAGCATTCAGGAGTATCTCCATCGAACCAAGGTCGTGTAACGAACAGGCGATGAACAGAGCAGTGGCACCCCGAACCTTGGCGTTAACATTCACCCCTGGATGCCGCACGAGAAGCTCTACCATCCATGGGGAGCGATATGTAACTGCCCAGGCTAGTGCAACTTGTACTTGTTTAACGTCCAACGAAGGTAGTAAAGCCTCGAGAGCCTCATGGCTGCCCCTTTCAACAGCGTAGCGCAGTGCTGTATAACCGTGTGTTGATGAAGTCGCCACGCACTCCCCCCTGGGGTCATCGCCGGTCTTTGGCGTCATTGCATCCACTCCCGCTTCAATAAGGACACGAACTACGCCGGGATGGTTCCACAGGGCCGCCAGGTGTAGCGGCTTTTGGCCACTCTCGTCATCTTGATCTGGATTTGCCCCAGCCTCGATCAAGGCCTTAACTACCATGTCGTGACCTCTCTCGGCCGCATAGTGTACAGGTGTCCGTCCGGATGCATCCCGAATGTCAACCTGCGTCTCGGGATTCTTGACAATGAATCGAACATAGGGTGCAAGGCCAAGGTGCGCTACAACATGGAGCGGAGCTGGGCGATGGAAATGCCTTGACGGTCTCTGTCTGAGCCATGCATCAAACAGCACCCCTGGAGTCAGGAAATCCTTCAATGCTGACATCAAATCTTCAGACTCGCGGCCTTCTCTGAAAGATTTTTCGCAATGAGATGACCATTCCTTGACAGCGTACTCAAAAAATGGAAATTCCAGCCTCCTAGCGATGTACTCCTTCCTGCGCTCATCTTCACGATCCCTCGCGGTCCAATCATCGCCCTCCTCCATCGATGCGTCCAGACAGCCAGATCGTAGGTATTTCAGACATGAGAGTGCAAGCCTCTCGTGTGTTTGGCCGGGGTCGAGGATGGGGAAGCTTGCCGAGTCGGCGGCTGACCTTGTCGACCCGCGAAGGTATTCTGTGAAAGAATGGTGAACCACCGACACTGTCTCATCGGGGAGAATCTCGAGCAATGGCCCGCATGCAGTCCTGACGAGATCTTTGGCTGCTTTGATGTCTCGCTGAATCCCCTCGGGTTTGTCGTATGTGACAAGAATAATCTCGGCCATTTCGAGAAGTCGAAGTGGATGGGTTGCGTGCGTGACCCATGAGAGAATCAGAAGCTGGATGTCATCCGGAACACCCGACCTCCGACGATGCTCCTGCAACAAATCTGTATACATGGTGTTGAGATCGGCAGGCAATGCTTCCAGGACCTGCTGGACGTTGGCGCCTGGTTCCAGGAACGCGTCCATGGCCAGCTTTGCGTATAGAAAAAGCCCGTTCGCCCGCCCTGGCACAGCTGCTTTGATCAAAGTTTGTTGGTCGGGTGTGATGGAGGAAGATGTTCCCAGGGCACGCTCGACGAACGTGGCTATGTCCAGATCGACGAAGCGCTCCTCCAGCCGCACATGAAGCATCGAGGCCTTGGCCTCGCGAAGTGGCACTTCAACACTGCTGACGGGCCGGCTTGTGATTAGGACCTTGACTTGCGCCGGCTTCCACGAGCCAAGCCGAGCCAAGGTTTGCAGGAACTCATCATTGCCCGTGTCCATCTCATCCAAGGCGTCAGCAACTAGGTAGACCCTCTGCATGTGGGACAGCGCCGTCTTCAGGTGCTTCCAAAGGGTGTCCATGCCGAAGCTCTGGATCGACGGATACATGCTGCCGCTAGAGTCCATGTAGGCTTTCAGCTCCCGTTGAAGAGGCGGGCTGTACTCAATTATCTGGTCGAGCCAGTCGCGCAGAAGCTGGCCGGGCTTGTGGTTTGCGTCAATGATTTGGCGGAAAAAGAAGTAAAGAACAGGATGGCCCTCCTCGGCCAGCTGATTGGCCAGGGTCGCAGCAAACACGCTCTTCCCCGAACCGGGAATCCCTCTGATCCAGAGCAGGCCCTGCTCGCGGCCGTCATGCCACTCTTGATAAGACGCGGTGCTGGTCAGCCATTCGCCGGTCCCCTCGGCGTGCGAAGCAAGGTGCCTGCGGTACTCGCCATTCGGCAAGTCGTATGGGGTGGGTTCCAGCCATGCGCGCAGTTTCGCGATGACGCTGGGGCTTTCCGGAAGAATGTTGTCCTCATTGTAGGTATCAACGTCGTCGCGGCCAATGATTGCGATGTCCTCGTCGCTCCCAACAATGTCGATGTCGACGTCCATTGCAGTGTCACCGTCACGGTCCATGGTGGGGCCGAGAGGACAGGGCGCCAAAATTTGATGTTGAAAAGTAATTATACTCGATTTCGGGATTCACAGCAGCAGCTCGAGCAGGAAAGGAGAGAGGCTTCTATGCGCATAACAAACGCCTGCAAGCCCATGTTTTATTGTTGACTCGCAGTGCTCGGCGCACGGGGCCTGCCTGGAATTGTGGAGACTACACGCAGGCAACTATTGGCAGCTACTGCAACCGAACAGTGCCCATCACTGTGTGAGGTGTTCCAGAAGGTTGGCCTATGTTTGCAATATGTTCAGTCCGCAACCTACTGGTGGGAGAGGCCGAGAATAATCGATGTGTAGGAGATGGAGGGAGATATCTGCTTCATCGATTGGCTTGACATCACTGTAGATGATGGTATCTGATGGCGCAACGCCTTGCTCCGGGCTTGGCTGGAGAGTCGAGACACTGCGCCAAGGGCCAAGAGAAAGGATAAAGCGCCGTGATTGGCACTGTGCTTGGCGCAGGGTAGCCAGCGCTAAGCCAGCGTCCGTGCAGGGCATAGTGACGGTCAACAGCACGACATCTACATCTTAGGAAGGCTCGACCAATAAGTCAAGAAGGGGTCGGGAAAGCACATGGATGGGACGAGGAAGGGCCGCGGGCGCAGCGAGAGCTTCACCGAGTCGAGTCGCTGGGCAGACCGGTTCAATTAGGAGACTATTGGAAAAACAAGGGAGAAATAAACGCATTTCTTTTATGTATTTTCTTGGAAAACTTTCTGGCTGCAGCTAATATACAAGCACGTGTCGATAAAGATTATATTTACAACCTTGTCCGACGTAGTCATGCATGTTGTCATTACCAATTTAGCCGTCTCGCGGATCATGTTGATCTCTAAAAACCTGGGCAACCCCCTCGTCAAGGCCTGGGCCCTCCCGCGAGAGAAGATAAAAACAATGGAAAAAAAGAAGACCATTCCAGAACAAATATAAACAGCCGCCGGGACGAGAGGCTCTGTAATTAACGGGTTCTGTTCAAAGATTTTCCAGAACATGTTTACTTCTTGGCGACGTGGCAGAAACCGACAAACTGCCCAGGCGGCTGATAGCGATGAGAATAATATCACAAATTACCCAGGGGAAGTCCGCCATGTGGCAATTAATTGCGTTTTATTCCCCCTCATTTTTTGGAGTCATGTTCAATTGTTCCTGGATTTAAATTAATACCCCGATCTCCCCTCCCCTCCCCTCCTCCTCTTCTTTCTGTGAGGGGAAAACTGAAAGTAGTCGTCCAACTCTTTTTTTTTCTCGTCTTGTCTGCTGTTGAGTACTTGGGTGGCCAACGCTCCTAACACTTTGTAATCATGAAGTCGACAATCTTTGCCGCTCTTGCGGCCCTCATCCGAGGAGCCACCGCTCAGGAATCCATCCAGGGCGGCGCCATCTACAACGTCCCCAGCGGAAGCTCGACCACCATCACTTCGGTCAGCGGCACGTTCCGAGTACCCGATGCATCCGTTCCCCTCGTCGGTCCGACTTCTGGGCACAAGGGCATCTACGCCTTCGGCATCTGGGTTGGAATTGGCGGCTGGGCAGGGTCCGGGTCAGCGTCCAGCTGCCCCGCCGGCTCGGGCGTTCTCCGCGCGGGCATCGACGTCTACTACGACGGCTTCTCCAACGTGCCCATGACCCCGTGGGCGTGGTACCAATACGGCGTCTCGAACGAGGCCGGCGCCTTTGCCTACGCGGGCTTCAACCTCGAGGCCGGCGATCTCATCAAGATCACCGTCAGCGGCGTCTCGAGCAACGTCACTGCCATCATCGAGAATTACGGCAAGGTCACCTCGACCGCCGGCCGCCAGCCCATCCAGAGCGCGCCGCCGACTTTTGGCTTCCAGGGCGCCAATGTCGCCAACACGCTCTGCAGGACCGAAGCCGGGTGGGTGGTGGAAAACCACATGACCGAGACGAACCCTCCCGAGCCTGTCGTCATGGCCAACTTCACCCAGGTCGCCTTCACCGAGCTCAATCTGCAGACCACCGCCGGAGCCGTCGGGGCGAAGGCGGCCAAGCTGGTCAACATCAATCTCGCCGACCAGGGTGGGAAGCTCACCGACTGCTCTGCTCCGAGCGATTCTGAGGTCCGTTGCCGCCGGACGTTGCAGTAATTAAACCAAAACAGATACTGGAGGAGGTCGAGATCGGATGGGAATGCAAATGCATGTAGATTAGAAATATAAGCTTGGTCAAAAAAGTAATCATATAGCCTCTAGGAGAAATGATATTTCCCTGCACTTTTTACAGATTTCTGAAAAAAAAAAAAAATTGGAATTTCTTTTTTGCGCCAGCTTCTAGGCAGGCAGGTTCAAATAGCCGTGAGAAGTATATCCTCTGACTAGGTGGCAGTTGAGATTAGAGAATGGGCAAAAACCAAAAAATTGCTTGCGTCGTGAAAGTAGCTGCTTCTGGTGTTGTGATTTGGTAGTATGTCAAATGTCTCCTGAAATGCAATATCGGAGAGAGGGTTTGACAGTGAGAGGTGGATTTGTGAGGAAGATGTAGTAATGACTAATTAGAATCTGAATGCGAAGAAAAGAGGGTTGTAGCGATCCGAGATCCCAAGTCTTATCGAAAATAATTAACAGCAAGACTAGTAAAACCAAGACTCAAAGTGCATGAGCGCATGCTGAGACCACAATAGGATCCAATATATGCCAACGAGTGTAAAACTGACGCCAATGATCAGGTCATCACCGTCGAGAGTGACCAATCCCAGCTTCCCCAGTTGCAAGGCTGAAGTGAGGGAGAAGGGAAAAAAGAAAAGTGGGGGTACTTCAATAAAGTGTGTGAGTGGGTCGCCAAAGTGGAGCCTCGCCCTGCAGCCTGACGACTCAAAAGTTCTTCGACCAACAATGAAAGGTTCGCACTTTCCAAGTTTCTTCAATACCAGTTATCGGAAAGATTTTTTATTTTATTTTTTTTTAAAAAAAAAAATTTTTCCTTCGCGTACCTTATCTCCCACATTTACAAATTATAATCCTTCAATATCCTCCACGCCAGTGCCGTCGTCAACCCCCTGCTCCCAATCCTCATGGATTGAGCCTTGCCGTGGCAGCAAAAGTCGCCAGCCGGCCACCCTCCGTCGGCTTCCTGCATCCCCAACAGGCTGTCAAGATCCGGCTGCACCAGCTCCGTCCTCAGCCCGGCCAGCTGGCACGCCCTCACCCTCATGGCGAGCGCCAAAGCGTTGATGCTGACGTGCAGCCTCTCCATCAGCGCCTGCTCCAAGTTCTCGGCCAGGTCGGCGTGCAGGTTGGGCGAGGTGTCCTTGCACTCGGAGCAGAGCATCGAGACATAGTAGAGGAACGTCTCGGGATGCGGGTAATATCTGTTGCCGTACAGGCTAGCTCGCCGCGCGAGGCAGTCCACCACCAGCTTCTTGGTCTTGTCGATCCGCTCGTCCTTGACGTCGAGGTTCGGAATCCCGGGGATTTGGCCCGCCGAGCCGAATTTGTTTAGGAAGCGCAGGACGCTGACGCTGACTTCGGGGTTGACGCGCCCCCGTCGGTCGCTGCTGAAGTACGTCTCAAAATAGCCTTCGGCGTCGCGGTTGGCAAACATTGCTTCTGCCGTCAGAGCTGGATGGGCGAGGCGGTGGTGGTATGGGTGGGTTGGCGGGACCGTCATGTAGGCAATCGAGGTTGTATCGAGGTCTGGCGGGAAGGCCTTGCTTTCGGGGGTGTGGTTCCTAGCAAAATAGTTCCAGAGACTCTGTTTGGTCGAGAACTCCTGCTCTTCAGAGTAGACGGAGGCTGCAGAGTCATTTAAACACGTCGAAGAGCGGTCGGAGGAGGAAGAGAAGGAATCGTCAGATGCAGGAGCAGGGCTGGCGGGTCCCACCATGTCCGGTTGTTCCTGGTAGCCCCCTGTGAGTGCACCGTCTGGCCAGCCTAGATACACAATGCCTCCCATTCCGGTCAGCCCCCAAATCAGAAGCTGAGCGAAGTTGTCTTCCAGCACTACATCCCTCCCTGCCCCCGAGATAACAGAGTCGAGCTTGCCAGCGTGCGTGTACAAGAAACGCTCAGCGCGGCGAGATGCATCCTTCAGGAGTAGGTTCCTGGCGATATTGAATGCTCGGCTTCGTTGGTGCGGGTCTACTATCTCTCCGCGTAAACCAAGCAGGCGTCCGGCACAGATATTTTCGGGCTTGTCGTCCAGGTACAAGGTACTGGACGGATTGCAGCCCGTCTCCTGGATGACGTGGCGGTAGAAGCAAAGGTCTGGCTTGCGCATGCCGGCCCCGAAGGACGTGAAGACCCTGTCAAAGATGGACCACGGAAAGGAAGGAATCTTTTTAATAAAACCCATGTGCTCCTCGGCAATGTTGGACATGGCGTAGACCTTGATTTGGCCGGCGTCCCGTGCCTTTGCTGCGGCAAGCTCATGGATGAAATCCAATGCTTCGTCGTTGACTCGCAAGGTCGACTGGGCTTGCTCGAGAGCTAGCCGCACAAGCGACGGGTCAACGTCAAATTGGTTTCCAAGTATCTAATGAACAAGCGGAACAACAGAACGTTCAAGTCAGCGAAGCACTCTTGGAGTTGAACAGGGGGGGAATACGGAGCGGTGCCGGAAGGGGGCAAATACCTGATACGCTTTATCAGTCGGCACGGTGTTTCTGTCCAGTTCATGCCAGGTTTCGGTGTGCATCATCAGACGTATCATCTTCGGAGGGAGCGCAGTAATAGCTGATGCGTCCCAATCAAAAAGAACATCTCCGATGTCGAAGATTATTGTGTCGTATTGGTTTGACGCCATCGTTTCTCGTGAGTTTTGTGTGTGGAAAAGCTAAGGTGGTGTGTGGAAACGGCAGATATCTGAACCAATGAATAAGAGCGTGCGTGATCTCTTGTCCTGATAGCGAGGATGAAAGATATCTCTGTGAAGACGGGGCACCAATGGTTACTTTATAGCACCCAGATGGCCGCTACCTTTTCGCCATCTTAAACGTTGAGAGGAGTCGTGATATCCATCGACCCAAGCCCCCTCCTTCCTGACCTCTCCGCCATCCTTATCTACACCGGGACCTTTGATCGCTCGTTAGATTGAGACATCTAGCAAGGATCTTATCATCGAAGTCTCGCGCTATAGGAACGATCAAAGGTCACATCGTACGTAGGCGAAATCGCCGGGTTGATAGCAACCATTAGCTCCCCGAGAAACTCTGAGTAGGTACGCTATAAAAGGACACGACTCCATCTTCTATTGGTTTCTTTCTTTTTTTTTTTTTTTTTTTTTTTTTGAGAAAGTGGAGATTTTCGGAAGGCAAAACCTACCACAGCAAACATAATGCTATGTACGTACATACAGTCAGACCTGCACATAAGCATCAGACCCGGCCGGGAGTTTTTGATCGGTATATCCAGGTTATGCTTACAATCAGGATATCCCAGGGTGCAAGAAGTCCATATATAACCCTAACGCTATTGAAATTTTCTTGTCTATTTAAGTCTAGACTTTTTAAAAATAAGGGATTTTAAGGGTTTTCTATAGTTAATTTATACCTGACTATAAGCATACTGGTAGTAACTAACCAGAATCCATAAGCATTATTCCAATACCCAGTTTTATCACTATTTCCCATACAAAATTTGATGGGGCCGGCGATTTTTGATGATTGTAACGAGGTTTATGCTTATGTCCGTGATGCTTGTGGGTAGGTCTGACTGTACTGTGCATACTGGCGTGCTGAACAATGCAACGCAAGCTTACTCCTACATTTGCTCTACAACCCTTGCTTGGCTGAGTTGAGTGGCTCGCTCTCCAAAAAGTAAAAAGTAATGCGCACTGCAAACCGGTTTTACCCCTGCCTACCAGCCTCAGCAATACGACATCATTATCACAACCACCGTGGATATGAAATAAATGCTCTTTTTTTTTGGCTCACAATCTTTAAATACAGTCAAACCTGCAGATAAGCATCAAGGACATAAGCATCAACCTCGGTACAAGCATCAAAAAACCTCCGGCCACTCAATTTTGTGTTGAAAAATAACAATAAACTGAAATAGCAGCCAGCCGTAATAAAACTAATAATAGACTAACTAAAACAATAATAAATAGTAACCGATAGGAAAGTAGTTAATAGGTCTATGGCAAAGTCAGTGGAATACCGGAGTTTTATCCAAATCGACGACATGAAGCTATACGGACTAAGGTACCTACCTACTTAACCAATTTACCTCGGTATACTATATTTTAGTGGTGGTCATGGTCGTGGTTGTTGATCACGGTCACTGCCCTGTAGATTTTCCCACTACGGTAGATAGGGTAGGTAAGTATTTATATACAGTACCAGGCCATACCGGGGAAGCAGAGCATACATTTACTGTCAAGCCGCTGCATGACTTGATCGTTGGGGACGATCGTGTATGATTTGTGAATAGTGATCACAGTCTATAAATCCATCTACCTTATCTAAACACTCACTTGGGGCTCCGGCTCGCCTTAATCAAGGATGCCCCGGCCTCCCCTCTATTTAAATGGGAAACGAGTCAAATTGGCACGCCCGCCTTTGCGCCCTTCAATTAGTGGTACCTCGCAAAACGCATCTCTCATCCAATCAGCGGCTTGCTTCCCTTGGGCAAGGTGACCTTGAACACCAAGGCCTGGTGGTCCAGGTTGCAACCGCTACCGTCTTTGTATGAGTTCTTGCCGCCGTTCATGTAACCTAAGGGGTTTTATCACACAACAGGTAAGCATCTGTCTCGATCTCTCTTATCTGCGTTTCATCGTCTCTCATGGCCTGACCATAAAAAAAAAAGAAAAAAAAAGGAGGGGGCCGGGAGGGGGGACTTACCATTCTGAGTGATGAAATCGTTGTCTGACAGCGAAAACAAAAAGTACTCATCCTTGTTGCCCTCCTCGACGGGGACCAGGGCCAAGCTCTCCCACTTCTCGTTGAGCAGGCTCTTCGTCGGCAGCGCGGGCGGCCCGTTCCTCATGCCGAACTTGGACAGCTGCTCGTTGACGTTGAAGTCGAGCCAGGGGCACAGGGTCGCGGGCTTCACGTCGGGGTTCAGGACGCCGTAGATGCCGGCGACCGAGGCGTTGAAGGCGTCGTACTTTTCCTTGACGTCCGTGGCCCCGTTCACGTCGATGACGTCGACGTGCCTGTAGATGCTCGTCGGGCTGTCGGTGCAGGCGCCGACGCTGCTGTCTCTGGGAAGCACCAACAGCTGGCCGTCGCCGATGTACTTGATCTCGCTCTGCGCCGCCACCTTGGTCTTGCCCTTGCCGTCGGTGAACACGGGCAGAGGGACCACGTACTCGCCTTCCAGCTCAACCTCGAGGGGCTGCTCTCCCTTCTTGTTTCGCTTATAATTGCCCTTGCCTTTTCCTTTGCCCTTGCCCTTGCCCTCCTTGCCGACGGCGTACTTGAGCAGCCTCACGTGCCTCCTCGTCGTCGCGTCCTGCCCGCCCTCGAGGCGGCTGGCGCTCTGCAGCAGGACCCAGATCTCCCGCTCGCCCGTCTCCGCGTTCTCCGGGCTGGCACTCAGCCCCTCGTAGCCCTGGTTGTTCGTCCTGCCGGCCAGGGGGTCCCCCGGCGCGGGTATCTTTTTTGCGTTGAAGATGGGCGGGTTGTTGCTGCTGAAGCTGGGGTTCGGCGTCGCGCCCGTCTCGTTGGCCCACGCCCGGACGGGCAGGAGGGCGTCGGGCGGCGCCACGGCCTGCAGCATCTCGCCCGAGCTGGAGAAGAGGTAGAGGTACGGGCCGTACTCGTCGCTGATCCAGAAGGATCCGTCGGCGTTGAGGAGCAGGCCCTCGGCGTCCAGGGCTATGCGGGCGCCTCCGGGGCCGCTGCCGCCGAAGCCGTCGCCCGGGTAGGTCGCGAGCGGCATCTTGGGGAAGCCGGGGTACAACTCGGACGTGGTGTAGGTGTCCGGGTCGAGGCCCGTCATGGGCTCACCGTTGGGGGCGCTGAGGAGGATGGTGTCGCGGTAGGAGAAGGCGAGGTTGGGCGACGCCGCCGCACCTGTTGAAGAAGACGACCCGGGGGTGAAGGTGATGTCGAAAAGGTGGACGCGCGGGATCGTGTTTTGGGTCCCCTCGGTGTTCCAGCCTCGGTCGGGCAGGCCGTAGAGCGTGCCCGTGTAGGAAGTCAGCTTGGTCTTGGGGTCCGTCTTTTTCTTCCAGTCCGTGATGGCCGCCGAGGACCCGACGCTGACCGTGTCGCCGAACTTGTCGCGAGCATCAGACGGGATGGAGCCGAAGCCGGCGAGCTCGTTGTAGGTGTAGGTCTTTCCTTGGCACTTTGTGGTAGAGACCGGCGGCGGGCCCCTCGGAGGGGAGCAGCCTCTGTATGGCTGCGACAAGGCGAAACCCGCGAAAAAGGCGACGAGGCCCACGCTGCGGCCGAGGGGGAACATCATGACTGCTGACAAGCCAGTTTTCTCTGGAAGAGACCCGAGTTACTTGGTCTTTGGTACCTAGTAAAGAATGAGAAGTGATCCGCGCTGTTTCAATATTTTGATTCGGCCAACATGATGGGAGCCATTAATTATATACTTCAATCTGGGAATGCTGGGCTTGGATGGAAGCATCTCCAGTCTAACTGTTTACAGCATAGAATCCGTGGATAGTATGCCAGCCTGCAATGATTTGAGGTTGAACACAGCGTCGCATTCACTCTTGCTTGCCCACGTGCTCACTATCGCTGCAGAGCAAACCTCTACCACTGATCAGATCTGTTCACCGATGCAAAGGCACGCACAAGATATCGAGGTAACATGTGGTTGGTTCCGTGCGTCTGATTGGATCAAATTGCAAATGCCAAGACCAATTCAACAATCGTTTGAGCTAACGAAATAACTACCTACATACAAGCTCGCGAATAACAGGAACTTTCAAAAGTTGCAAAAGTACCGCAGCGGGAAATCTGGCTTGGGTGGGTAACAACCCGTTGCCAGACTGGGAAAGGTATGCCCAAAATTCACTTCAAATCAGCCACAAAAAGCGGGAGACCGTAGCGCAAATCTGGGACATGCTTGGTTGCGAAAGCTCAAGACTAGTCCCAGTATATACCAGGTGCCTACCTAGCCTTACCTAGGTAGGTACTTAACCCTAACCGTCCAGATGCATACCAGATAATATTAAATACTACGCAGAAATGCTAGGGCAAATTATTGGAAATAAAGTGCCAAAAGGAAGGAGAAAAAGAGGGGGGAGAGAGAGACAGAGAGAGAGAGAGAAGGAGAAGGGGAAGTAAAAAGTATTCACCAGGCCGAAAATGATGGAATTGAATTGATGGGACCACTTGCCGGCCAGGCCGTGGGTTGTGGGTAGTGTGGAGTAGATAAAGAACTTGAACTTGATTTTCCCACACGCAAAATGGGATCCATTAAACCCGGGCCACTGGGTCCGTAAACGGATGGTATCAAGATCGGTTTTTTCTTGGTGGCTAAACACTGAATTACTTGCCGATTATCATTAGTACTCCTCCGATAATGAAATTGTCGCAGTGCGTGATAGTAAACTTTGCTGGCTGGTCTTGGGCAGAGTTGGAGATACTATATCCGGGCTATATGGTTCAAGCTCTGGAGAGGTACGTAAAATATTTTGTCCAATCTTCAAATGCTGTATTACGCGTTGGACACAATATGTGAACTGACAGCATAGATAGTAGGTACGTAAATAGTTAGGTTTTCTTACTATACAGTAAATCTAAGCTAATTCAATAAAAACAATGCATCGCAGGACTACCATTGACAGTATCTGGGGATGCATCTTATGGGAGCCAATATTTTGTATGTCGATACGGCGGTCTTTGGGAACTACTCAGGTACTTGGCTAACCTTTTTATTTATTCATTCAAAACAATCAGCGTTTGCTCTCTTTTTTAAAAAAAAAATAAAAATCAAATTCTTGTCAGAAGTGGCGGTGATGCCAGTAGATGGTGTGTGCCATGCCATCTATGCCACCGTTTTGCCAGTGATACTTTGAAGGAGCTAGTCTTTTTCTCCCTATCGATATAAGGAGCAGTTACTTCAGATTCGATCACCGGTGAATGAGTGAGCTCAATCTATCGGAGGTGGATTTTTCTTTCTCACCATCCACATCACTACGTGTTTTTTTTTTTTTTTAAAAAAAAAAAATTTGTTTAATAATAATTTGGAAGCACGTTTAAGTCATATCCAACTCTCGAACCCCCGTTATGGCTCATGGAACCCTCCCTCTTTCAGTGGACTTGGTAAGGGGTCAAAGGGCAGGTTAAGAGTGTCATTGAAAAGAGTATCTAGGAACTCCCAAAGATTTCATCAGATACTTTAACGCTTTTTCATGGGCATACAAAAGCTGGGGTATGAGTGCCTTTAACTACTTGGCAGAAGCTTTCTCTTCTGGTGCTGCGAGACATGGAACACAACAGATCATGTTGACCAAAATATCAAGACCAACAAGGCAGTGAAGGTATATAAGTTAGGTAGGTATCTTGCTGGCAATTTTTATACGTCCCTTCAACATCGACAATGTGAGTAACTGCCGGCCAACTCTCAACTTATCGGAGCGGAATAATTTTTGTTCGGCGAGAAAGGATATCCACCACCACCAAAAAAAAAAAAAAAAAAGTCTTTCTTGTTTCTTATCTCCGCTGCCATGTTTCTGTACAAGAGAGCCTCGTATTGATATTTAGTCTGCAGGTTGAAGCTCAACAATCAATTTCGGCATCCGGGTCGGCGTCCGGTTTTGCGAAACAAAAACGCCGCTTTTTGATCTAGAGTTACTAGCAAGAATTAGTGATTGTAATATGACGGTGCCATGATCAGCTTATGACCGGTTCTGGCAAGCTTTTTGGCTGTGTTTTTTTATCCTTTTTTCCCCTCCGGTAAAGACCATCAATGGGTCTGTCTTGCGGCTTGTAATGCCTCTCGCCGCCAGAGCCTCAAGAGCCGGTGAATCCCTGGCTCGGGATATGCGGCTTTTGATATTGAGAGCCTAGTGAAGGAGATGTCCACAAATTGATTTTTTCGTGTCTTGCTCAACCTTGGCCCGGGCTCCATTTCGGAATGGCCTCATCGACTTGAGGTAATCGATAGGTATTTTAGGTATTCATGAGAGCACAGCGGAATATTCGGCTTATCTTCGGAACTATTATCAGTAGAAATTTTTTGGGCTGTTTTTGTTTTGATGCAGAGGAATCAGAGAATTTTACAATTATACTATTTTTGACAAGATTTTTCAGGATTATTACCTCTTGAAGGCATAACATATTTATTGCCTTGGTTGACATCAACAACTAAAAGCCCTCGGACCATGGCATCTGATTTCGAAAATCCTATGTACTGGCGGAAGCGCTTCCGATCCGAAACGGCCTTCGAGTGGCTCACACCGTCATCAACATTCATCGACTTACTCGCGCCGTATCTCGATCGGCTAGACCCACAGGCCTCTGAAATACTGCATTTGGGATCTGGAACGAGCGACCTGCACAATCACCTGCGGAGGAGCGGGTTCCTGAACGTTACGAACATCGATTACGAGCCGCTAGCGCTGGAACGCGGTCAGCAGCTCGAGAGGAAAGCATTCGGCGACGTAAAAACCAGATATCGTGTGGCTGACGTGACCAAGCTGGAGCCGCCAGCGGAGCCCAAGTGCCGACTGGTTGTCGACAAGAGCACCGCCGATGCCGTGTCGTGCGGTGGGGATGAAGCTGTTGCCGCAATGGCCGAAAGGATACACGGATGCTTGGACAAGAAATCGGGTGTCTGGATCTCGATGAGCTATTCCGACAGTCGATTCGGTGTGGGGAGGGTGAGGGAGCTGTTCCACGTCGGTGTTGTCAGCACGGTTCCAATCCCAAAGCGGCTGGAATCGGATCCCGACATCGCGCACTGGTGCTACGAATTGTCTCCGAAGGAGGCGTGACACTTCTAGACTCCGGGAAGATGCAACGGTCAAGATGAGATTTTGTTCCTTTTTTGGTCAAACGGAAGGTAAATTTCATTAGCACAATTGGAATTTTGACGTGGTATTTTTGACTGCCTACCCACTTTGGTCTCAAATTTGAGAGCGACGTGAGATTCCCGTTGGTGATGAGTTGAAGACTGTCACCCAGAGTGTCAGTTGAAAGCAGCTCTCTGTCATTTTTAATTTCAAGGGACCACCTTGGGTGCAACGTCTTGTCGATATCGTTGGGATTTATTGTGCCGGGGTCGGCCAAATAAACAACCAGGCTGAGGCAACAACTGTGACACCATTTTTTTCTCCATCCATGGTGCGGCATCTTGAATGTCTCTTTTGGAATTTTTTTTTTAAAAATCTTTTTTCTTTTTTTCCCTTTTTTTTTTTTTTTTTTTTTTTCCCCTTCCTCCTCAAAATCCTGGTTACGTACTGCGAACCCACAAATGTTTCAAAGTTGGTTTCCACGTTGCCTGCACAGACGGGAGAGCGGTTGGCGGTTCGCTTCATTTGAAAGCCTCTGTAAATTCCCCCTGCAATGCTGCCCTGCTGTCAGTGTGGTGCTCCGCTCGGAATTTTACCGATGTGACAGTGAGACACTGACAGTGACTGATGAACATGTGGGAAGCTGGGAACCCATGTTCCGATCGGCCTTGCGGAGCTGAGGATTGGCGCCGTGCGACATGATGGAGCGAAAAGAACAATTCCTGCATCACATGAAGAAGAAATCTTGTCTCTCGGGTCTGCCCTACGGTCTGCATCATGGCCGTTTATCATATGCAAGACATCCTGATGATTGCCGAACATGTGGAAATGGGCAGATCGTCGCGCCCTCGGTGACCCCCCGCTTTCTCCCCCGCATTCTTCATGCCACCAGGGGGGACGGACCTGTGAGCCCTTTTGGCGGGCCAGGCCCTGGGCAACTGGAACCTGAGCTGCGGGCTGACTGCGGAGGTGGGCTCGGTGGGCCGCCAGAATCGGCAGGTCTGTGCGCCACAGGGGGAGAACCTGAAGCTAGTGGAAGAAGGACACAACGGCCCGCCAGGCCATTTCCAGCATGTCGCCTTTTTCCGCTCTGAAGCGGAAGGTCAGGCGAAGGGCATCCGGTCGCTGCGACGGTGCAGGGCAACTCGGGCAGCTGGTAGCGAAGTCATGGAAAGATTGAACAATTGGAAAGTGGGGTGAAATCTGCGCACAACACTGCCAAGAGCCCAGGGCCGGCTGCCGTCTTTTTTTCGGGGTCCCCTCCCCCTCTCCTCCAACCGACCCCGATCGGCCAGGGTGTTCTTCCCAGGTTGCACACACCTCAACATGGGGGGGAGGCCAGGAATTGGCCGAGATGCGACCTGGGGAAGTAGAAGACTCTCCCTGTGGCGACCTGAAAAGAAGGTTGTACCAGAATTCGGGCCACGGACAATTTTCCCTCGGCCTGAGTGCGGACGTGCCTTCAGCTGCGTTATGTATCACCTTTGGTATCTCCTGATGCTTTGGTGAAATTTTTCTGTTTTTACACACTCTCTCTTTTTTCTTTCTTCTTCCCTTTTTCCCTCTCCGTCTGGCAGCAATATTTCTTTTTCGCACAAGCCATGCAGATGGAATCCCAGCAAAGGCGGGGAGGCGACCCCAAGTCGCACTGGATGTAAGCGCCCTCGCAGTGCAATGTCTCAGAGTTTCGTGCTGACAGCATTATGACGGCGACAACAACAGATCCACAAACAGCGGTTGCTTTGCTGCAAGCAATGCCATTGCCCGGACGTCGCTGGCCCTCAACAAGTTTGTACGCGAAGTGCGCGAATCGAGGTCCGAGTTGGATACCATCTCGACCGAGCTGCACTCCCTCGAGGGCGTTCTCGAATTGCTCCGCGACGATGCCGCTTCCTTCCCGCCGCTCTTGGCGGAACAGACACCCGGCGTCCTCGACAGCTGCCTGAATCTGATCAATGAACTCGAGGGGTGCATATCCGTGCTCAACAGACCTGGAGTGTCCAAAGCAGATAAAAAGTCGCGATGGCTGGCAAGTCGCGACCACATCAGCAAGCTCCAATGGACTCTGGGCAGGTATAAGATGGCCCTGGGACTGGCCGTGGACCTGATTGGCGCGTAAGTTGTTGATGGTTCCTCGTTTGTCGAGTTCCAGCGTCCCTGACGGTTGCTGATCTTTTTTTTTTTTTTTCTTCTGCAGCACGAAATCAGCAGAGAACGATGTCCAGGAGTACAATGATCCCAGCGAGAAGAGCGCAGTGGCGGCTGTCACCGAAAGGATTCTCAACATCGCCGACAGGATGCACGTAGAATTGCGACAAAACAGGGCGCTCGCGAAACTCGAGGAATACTTTGAGACTCTGAGACAGCACGCCACCGCTGCATCAAATCCTACTCGGCAACATCAAGAAGAAGATCAGGAATCATACTCACCTCGGGCTGAGAGCCGCAATGCAATGTCTCCACCACCACCACCGTCGTCTGTGGGAGATCCAGATAGTGCCATTGACATGAGCTGTGACGAATCGCAGGCCAGCTTCAAACACCACCCAGCCTACATTACCAGCTTTATCGACGAAACTTTTGACGAGATGGACGAGTTCTCGGGCGAGCTGCACGAGATGCCCGCCCACGCTGTGAGAGACGTCCGGACTCGCGCACCCCCACCGCCACCTCGATCTCTCGCCCGGTTGAGTGCATCCGTCCCTAACTTTAGCCGCCGCCCAAGTGCCTCAGACAGTCTCTACTACGGCTCCGTCTCCAACTCAGGTGACAGCGACATGGCTTCCCGTTCGAGCATGAGCAACAGCATGAGCCACGCAGACCCTCACACTTCAGGCTGGAGCTACCACTCCCCACCATCCAGCGTCGGACCGGGAAATTCCATCCGAGAAAACAAGTACTACAGCGGCATGACCGATCGTTCCCACTCCTCCCAGAGCGACTCGCAATCCTACCGCTCCGGTGACTCTCGCCCCTCGAGTCGTCACCACCAGCAGTCTCAGCTCTCGAGGTTCTCCATCTTTGAGAACCCTCGCCCCCAAGTCCCGACTCCGAATGTCTCGAGCCTTCCGCGCGAGGGGCCAAACGGTTACCGTCCAAATTCCGGCACAACCATTTCCAATAACTCGCTCGTCACGTCCCCGCCCATGAGCCCTGCGTCTTCCGGCCGACGCAGCTCCTCGAGGCTGGGGTCGGCTTTCTCTCGTCTTGGGCTGGGGCGCTCATCGCCAAAGACGCCGGCATCCCCTTCGATTCCGGAAATGGAGTCACCGACCAACTTTGTCTTTGGTGTCCCTCTGGCTGTATCGATGCGCGTAGCCAAGGGAGTGGCCGCTGCGAAGCACGAGGACGGCGGATCTCGGAGTTCGAGGGACTATCCGCTCTGCATTCTTCGGTGCGTTTATTATATTCGAGACATGGGTATAGAGATTCCGCACTTGTTTGGGCAAGATGGCGATGTTTTTCGGGTTGGCTACCTCAAGGATATCTTTGAGTCACCCGAGACCGGCTACGGCAAACAGCTGGACTGGAGGGAATTCACGGTTTATGATGCGGCCGATCTGATAATGTTGTATCTGTCGGAACTCCCCAAGGCTCTCATTCCTGACTCGTTGGCCAAGAGGTGGGTCAAGCTCAGCAAGCAGGCAACCGTGTCTGCTGGCGGGTTAGCCATGAGGCTGGACCAAGGAATCGACTTTTGGGAGGAGTCGCTGATGGGGCTGAAGGGCCCCGAGAGAGCGCTGTTCAAACTCTTGTTGACTCTTTGGGGAGATATTGCCGAGTTTTCGGGTGAGAACCAAATGACTGCCGAGAGACTGGCCGAGAGGGTGATGAAGCCTTTGCTGCACACGATCAAGGGAGAGAAGGGCGAAACCGATCTGTTACTGGGATTGGCGTTTATGATCCGGAAGAGGAGCGAATATAGCCTCAATCTGCGAACTGGCGGAAAGAGTCGGGCTGCTTTTTAAAGGAAAATGGAGGCGTAATTTGGGAATGGGTTTTTGGGCTCCTGATTACTGACTGAGAACTTTTGTGCCAGTCATCTTCTATCGTTTTTATTTTTTTGTTTTGATACCCGGAGACCATGTTATTGTATACATTGGCAAAAATATCTTGTCTTTTTTTTTTTTTTTTTCCCTCTTTTTCCTTCTCCAAGTTCACCTTCTCTTTATTGCCTAGACCATATATTTCGGCTTGCCGTACGGATTTGGTTTTCTTGTATAAAATCTTCTGCGAGGTGGCAGAGGTAGTCATGATGAATCATGGTGAGCAAGTCAGGCCTCCTTGACTCACACTCAATATAATCTGGTTTGTCATCCCGCTGTGATCGGCCCCTATCCGTTGCTTAGCGGGCATCTACCCCGCATTGTTTACTTGGAGAGGTCAGGTGTCTGTTCACACAACCCTCAGGTGTTTTTTTTTAGGGGGAGGTTTTTTTTTTTTTTGGCTCACTTACTGTAAAAGAACAAGAAAGACCCCTCTTTTTTGCCGTCTCTCGCACCCCTGGTTCCTGATCATCTGAGACCAGTTTCCCATATACCACGAGACTGCAAAGACAAGGGTCCAACATCAAAGCTGAGATAGCCAAGACGGGCTTTGGGATTTGCCAGCGCGAGGTGGTGACAACGACTATTGTGACTTGCACGCATAAAACATTGAAATTCGGTGCAGCGACTACCTGCATATTGGATGTAGTTGGATGTAGCAAAATCAAGGGAGACACGTAGTGGTTCGAAGTAGGCGGTGAGTGAAGGCGTCAAGTGAGGGGGTCCCCTCAGACACGGGAAGACGACATCTCCAAGCGCTCAGCTGTGCCAATCAATGGGTTCTGCATGGATAACCCCGCGGAGGGGTAGGATTGTTTGGAAGTTACAAGATTCATTCGTGACTTGGAATGATTCATATCAGACAAATTGCGTGAATATAAACGCGCAAATGGAGGGGCAAAGTAAACAACATCGAGCGAGAAAAGATGTCACGGGTGGCGGAGGGTAGGTGTCAATGTCAACTTGTTCCCCCACTTCCCTTGATATCAGCAGACAGGGGGGTGTTTATAGGGAGGAAACATCAGCTCTCAGACTCACACCCCCCCTCCTCCAGCCAACATTTTGATGCCACCGCAGCCGACAGCATCAATATTGCACCTTCGGGATTTTTTTTTATGATTTTGGTTTCCCAGCAGAGGCGGTCAGCAGGTGCCCGACTTGGGCGAGATTATCCCGTTTCGAATTCATTCCTTAGTAATAATACTGACTGACCTCCGTTAAACGGCCTCGAAGAGCTTGCCTATAAGTTGGAGACCTCCCCGGTATAAGATGTCTCTTGAATCTTGCTTTCCTCCCATTAGACTCTCAGATTCAATCCTCTACACACACCAAGATCATCCACCCACTTCGACTTGTCTTGCAAGCTTTGATTTAATATTCTAAATCAAACATGGCCGCCGCTGTTGCTGTTCCCCTTTCGGCAATCAACAACCAGCTCGGCGGTGTTCTCCCCCCCAGCGCTCTCGCGCAGCACAACCCTCGTCATGGCCGCAGCAGAGGCATGAGCTTCAAGGGCCGAGGCCGCCGCTACAGCGTGGTCGAGGAGAGAGACACCAGCATCGCCAAAGCCTTGATGTTCGTAATCAAGCGAGCCATCCAAGAGGAGGAAGCCAAGGAAGACGCCGAAGAGGAGGAGGATGGAAACTCCAACTCTGAATACCTCGTCGCCAATTCCGAGGGCTGGATCCCCCTGAGCAGTGTGGTATGTTACATATACCTGCCTTCAACCCATCTACATGATACACTACTTGTTGAGATATGATACTAACACACTACCTACCTACCTACCCAGCTCGCCCACCACCGCATCTCGGAACACTCCACCACCCTGTCCGACGTGCAGCGCATCATCTCCAACGCCGTCAAACCTCGCTTCCAGCTCCGGCAGACCCCCAACGACCCTTCTCCGTCGTGGGAAATATCCCGCATTTCGACCAGCAAAGAAGGCTCGCCCCACTCGGCCGCCACCTCCCCGATCCCTACGGGTGACAAACTCACACCGGACTCCCCGGACCTACCAGAGTTTGTAATCTACGAGACCTCGTACCAGCGGTACCCCCTCCTCCTCACACTGGGAGGCATCACGCGCGCCCCGGGAGGAAGCCGGTACCACTCCTTCGTCCCCGTCGTGGCCGACCGCGACGGCAGCGCCGACGCCAGACAAAACTCAGAGCCTGGCAGCTTCGGCGCGGCGGCATCATCAGCAGCAGAAATCAGCATATACATCCACCTCCCCACCGCCCTGCTCGAGACGGCGGCCGGCTCCAAGATTGAGTGGTACAGGAGCGAGAACGGGCAGGCGGTGATCACCACGGCCGACGAGGTGCCCAAGTCCCTGTGGAGGAGGGTCGTCGCGAGGAGGCCCGATGTCGGCGTCGTGTTTGAGGACGGCGAGGTGAGGAAGGACCTGCCAGCCGGGTTGAGGGGCAAGGCTGCGAAGGGGAAGGGGAGGAAGGCGGACAGGAACAACCTGAAGCGCGCCGGGAGCGGGGAGGAGTCTGATAGCGTCAGCGAGGAGGCTATCGAGGAGTAAAGCATGGGGGGGGGGATGTTGTTTATTAAGATGGCGCGATTAGACTATTACTGTGATTTACCGATAACTGTTTTTTTCGGTAGATCGGAAGGCCTACCTAGACGAGTAGGGTGTGTGGTGTGTGGCGTGACCACACATGTATCCTGATTTACTTTCGAGTCAGTTAATTAATTAAAAAAAAAATATTACATGGAAACATTTTTTTTCCGCAAACCAAACATTAGTTTCAAGATCTCGAGATAATGAATAAATGGAAATATATGAGTTTTCTTTTTATTTTTTTATTTTTTTTTTTTAAAAAAAAAGGTTAATTATGTATAACAACCAAGTAATATATTTTTAAGAGCCTGTACTGCTGTCTGTCTGATGTAGATGGTTGGCAAACACTTGCCTGGTTTATATTCCAATCCCGGATTCACTGCAAGTTTTTTTTTTTTTTTTTTTTTTTGTTTTTTGGACATTTGGGGGTTGCTGGTAATAAAAACTTCCATCTCTACGCTGCTTTATTTAGGTAACTTTACCTAGTTAACATTTTGTCAATGAGGTATAAAGTCGGGTCAGCCTCCCTTACCCATCCGAAAAAAAAAAAGCAAATAGTTTGTAATTCCTTGATTCTTAAAGGGTAGGTATGCAACAAATAATAAATTCCCCAACCTGGGTACCTCCCTCTCTGCCTCTCTCCCTCCCCCTCTACTTACACTATTTACACGGGGTTGTTGTGATTATCTTTTACTTTATCATTATTATTATATTTCTGGAATTCTTTTTCTTTTAATCGGGTATACAACAAGTACATGAGGAACCCGCTTCCAAAACCAAACAACCATTTATTAAAAGTGCCCCAATCTTCAAATCGCCTTTGCCCAAATCTAATAATAATGAACTGAGTTATACGCGTGACGGCTCAGGTTTTGACACTTTTTTTTTCCTCCTTCAAATAATCAGCCCAACTATCATCTGACTTCCTCGCATGTTGATGATGATGCTGTAACGATGCACCACTACAGTCAGTATACGAAAGGGAAGAAATAATAATAATAATAATACAAGACGTAACTGTAGGGAAACCAAACGTACCTAGTGTAGTTACCTAGTTGGGTACCTACCTACCTATGCAGCATCTTATCTCTGTTTTGCTCACAATAAACCTTGAAACAAACTCCAACAAGTCACAACCTCCAAGTCTGTGTCTGAAATCGGAACAGTCTCAAAATTACCGAGAGTCCAAGTGCATGCATCAAAAGAATCAGGAGATAAATCCCAATAAAAAAATAAAAAAAAAAAAAGCCCCAAAATTGCTAGATACCTAGTATATGATACCAAAGCCGCCACGTTAACATAAGAAATGACCTATCTAATGCCTACCTACCTACCTATCTACCTACAAATCCATGGTTCCAATCTTTTTGCTTCCTTCCTTCCAAGTAAAAAAACGATAACCCTGTATACTTCAAAACTATACCGAAAGTTTATTGCGTAAAAAAATTAGAGGTCCAAAAAAGTAAAACACAAAGAGAAGAAAGAAAAAATAAAACAAAATAAAATACAGACGCATCATGTGGAAAACCAAGAAAATCCGTTAGCACGGTATATATGTGTACATACAACAATATATATATGTTCAAGTTGAAAAAAAAGGTAAAAACAAACCCAAGTCAACAGTCGCCTGTTATACTCTGGTGACTTATCGACGGAAAAATAAGAATCAACCCTATCCAAAAACTCCAACGCTGCTTGGTATCCGTTATATGAAAGAGAAAAAGCCTTAACCCCAAATATTAATTTGTCAGAAAAGATTCCCTGAAAGAAGCGCCGTTCGTGTACGTGGCATAACAATCCGATACCTTGCCCAAAAAACCCTGTCACCGAAGAAAAAGGGGGAAAAAACCTATTACCAAAGAGCCAAACTGACCAGCCCGTTTAAAGTTCTGTTCAGATGCCACTGGATCCGCCGTTAGCCGACTCGCCGCCGCCACCACCGCCGGCGGCACCAGCCCCCGGATTATCAGGACTAAACAACACCAACGGCCATTGCCCTGTATGTGCCGTCGTCATATGATTCACATCAACACCGCCCACGCCACCCATCCCGTCACCCTGGCCTACCTGGTGGTCGGCAATGTCACCGGGCCGGCCTGAGCTTCCCAGAGTCAACAAGGCATTGGCACTGAAGCGCTCCTGACTGTTGTTTGTTCCCGCTCCGGCGGCGATCGTTGCCGTCCAGTCATGCCAGGCGTTCGCGTGGTTATGGGCCAGCATCTGAGCGGCGGCGGCAGCTTGAGGTTGCCAATCTTCTGCTGACTGGACGGCGACGTGTCGCGTTGCCTGGGAAGCGAATGCCACTAGGGGGTTCGCTGACTGGTCCATGGGATTTGGAGATGCGCTTGCAGCTGTTGTCGCTGCTGATGCAGCGGCATAGAGGTATGAAGCTCCGCTGGCAGAGCTGAACGGTGAAGCGCCGTTCTGGTGGCCAGGGCCTGCGGCAGCGCTTTGGTCCGCGTACGTCAGGGGCGGGTAAGGTGTAGCAGATGTTGGCACGCCAGCTCCGTAGTAGGTATTGCCGTTCATCTGGTCGCCGGACGTTCCATTGCTGCCGGGTGTTGGTGGTTGAACTGAAGCCTGCCTGAACGGAACGGAAGGTCGCTGATAAGGAGATGTCGATTGCTGCTTGATATCGGGCGAAGGGACAGGTTTGCGACCCATGTCGTGCTCAATAGCGCCGATTGTCCGTTCGATGATGGTGCCAATCTCGGATTCAAGAGGATTCTTGGTGCCTTGAGTTTGGTTGTCAGTAAGAATGAGCAAAACATGCAGTATTTTTGGAGCAAAACAAGTGTGGAAAGGAACTGACCAAGTAGTCGACCGATTTCAGCGATGATACTTAACCACTGAGCCATTTCTTCTCTCAGCTTGCCAAGCTCTTGCGAGGTGGTCTCGAAGCGCCGCTCCCACTGGCCGGCCAGCATCGAGAAGATTGCACCAACATAAACAGCCAGCTGATACCAGGTAGTGTCCAGAGACTTGAGGTGCTGCACAGCGGTGACGACCTTGAGAAGCTTCCGTGCCGTCTCCTCACAAATCCTGGTGTTCTCGGCACAAAACTTGACGTCATCCGTCATACATACCGAAGGGTGTCTCAGACACAGCGTGAACTCGAGACAAAACGCTTGGGTGTATAGGGCAAAAACCTCGTGGCCCTTTTTGGACCTTTCCAATCGGAGCTCGTCAGGCAGCTCGCCCAGAACAGCGTGCATCTTGGCTTCGAGGTCGTGAACCACCTCGATATATGTAGTGGGGTCCCGCCGAACGCTGTAAAGCTTGGTATACATCTCGAGAAATAACGGAGCGACTTTGAAGCCCATGATTGCGACGTGGTAGTTGCATTGGCCGATCTTTGTCGTATCCAGGATGCCATCTTCGCCCAGGTACTCGTCCGGAATGGCGATGGGGAAGTCGACATCAAAGTCCTGAAGCGAGATGGGCATCGGCTTGCCCAAACGGCCAGTCAGGGTAATGAATACGCCAAAGATAGCCCACCACACGCGTTTCCGCATTTCGTTTTCCAGCGTGGTTCCGCCACCCGGTATTTTGGCGGCGCGGTGCAGATTCAGTTCCAAAGCCTTGACATAAGCGTAGGTGGTAATGGCCAGCGAACAGCCGGGTTTGGGGAAGTTGCGAGTGTGAGCCATAATCATGGCCATGGCCTGGGCCGAGGCAAAGGTCGATGATGTAACGAGATCAAAAAATTTGCTCAAACTCCAGTGATAGTGTTTGTTGGAGAGGTCGTTGAGCTGCACGTGCCGCTCGGGCTCTTCTCGGTTCCGGATGCCATACTGGAAGTAGATCATTGCAAACACCATGTGAACGACCACCAGTTCGGGAACGGATGCCTTGAAGGTCTGGTCGTCATATATGCGCGTCAAGAGCTGGATGAAGGACGGCTTGTGAAGAATGGGAAGGAAAGGGGCGCCGGTGAGAAAGTACCACTCGACATATGTAAAGGCGTCGAGCCTCGAAGGAAGCTCGACATTAGGCAGGTTGGGGTTGACGCCTAGGATTGACTGGTAGAAGGCCATGACGGATTTGTTGTACAGGGGCGTCCCGGCGGAGGCGCCCGGCGGAGGCTCGTCCATGTCTGGCGCGTCGAAAGACGTCACGTCGATGCTCGTGCCGAGGATGGAAAGGGTAGTCCCCTTGATGGAGCTGAGAGGCTCCTTGTCGTAATACACGCCCAAATGAGTGTCGGTGGGCCTCGATTCAAGCAGCAGCTGCTGCGCCCTCGTGCCTCGCTCCGAGGGCGGCGGCGCCGGCGGCGGCGGTCCCCCAGCACCTCTGACCCACACCATTTCGATTTGTCGCCATTGCTTGTCGGGATTATTCGAGTCGTAGACAGGATTTCCCATGCCGTCCAGCACAACGCCCGGAGGATAGGTGTTGTTGTAGCCGGGGAATATCCAGGGTCTGACTTCTACTCCTTTACTCTCCAAGAGCTTCTCCAGCGAGCGGATGTGGGCCAGCATGGCGCCCTTTTCGCGTTCCAGCTGCTGCAGGTACCCTCGACGCTCGGTGCGCCCTGTGACACGGTCGGTGACATAGCAATCGAGGTTTCCGTTGGTGCAGTGCGAGCACCCCTCGGGAAGCGCATCGCAACGAATTTTCCGGATCTGAGAAGAGGGCAAGCGAAAAGAGAAAATAATAATCAGTAATTGGTTTGCTCCAACGTTATCACGACGACACACACCTTGCACCTGTCGCACGCCTGCCCTGTCCGCGTGTATGTTTGCAGCTTGTGTTTTACTGCTGTAGAAAAATCCTCGGGGCCGCGCTCCATCCGAGGGAGCTTGACTTTCTGCGCCGATGCGCCATCGCCGCTCATATCGGCGTCATCGCTGGGCCGCTTATTAAGACGGCTTTGGGGCATGGCTGCGTTGCTGGCTGTCTCGGCGACGGGCGGATCCTGCTCCAACGGCCCGGCCAACTCCAGCTTTTCTCGGTGTATTTTTGTCGCTATAATTTTCGTTGTGTCGGTTGCGTGTCGTCGTGGTTGTGTTATCCGTCACCGTGATTTCTTTTTGTTCCTTTCCACCTCCCCGTCTTCTCCAATACCGCGCGCGCGCGCCAAGTCCGGCAGCCAGCGGGACGAGAGAGAGAGAGCAAAAAAAGGGAAAAAAAGAAAAAAAATTAGAAAATAAAAAGGAAAATGATTCCCGGAAAAAAAAAAATTAACGACGCAAGCTTCGACGCGACAGTAATTGCGGCCGCGGGGTTGATCGACGTTTAATTGACGGTGAATTGGCGATGGATAGTGGCCATCTATCGTGGCAATGATTTCCAGTGGAACATCAAGACCTCGACGGATTTTGCCGTGGGAACGGGAATCGAGAAGTTGGAAGGAAACCTGGAAGAAGCCGAAGCTGGCGATCGATGGCATGACCCTGGCGCTAGTCTGTTAGCTTCTGGGTCTTCTTGTGGCCACTGGCAGCGGTGCGTCCAGAACGTCGGGATTGGATTGGCAGGGTGCCAGCTCTTTTGAGTCCTGCCAAGGGGCAACGACAGGCAGCTCTGCATCCGGCATATCGTCTGGTTTAGCGTCATTAATAGTGGGGGCCTGCGCAGGCATGGAAAGTTGGAAGCCGCCCAAAAGGTCAGCTAGGTACCACCTACGTGTGCTTTGCAATTCAGCCCAATTCATCTGGGTGGCCAACAACTGAGCGAAAGGAGCTGAGAACCTGGAAAAAGATCACAATAATTTTTAATTTTTTTTCCTCCCCGCAATGTCCTTGTTTTTCTTCTTTTTATTTTTATTTTTCAAAGAAAATTGTTTCTTTGCACGGTTTGATAGCTGAAACACACTTAAAAAAAAAACAATAACCTCTCAAATGGTTGGTGCTTCAATGGTGTCACGCTAACAACAAACACTCAGGGGTTGTAGTGTGTATAATCCCTGTGTGTGGTGTTCTTCACCGCGTCTCTCATTTGTCCGACGAAGCTTCTGTCACACGTGGGAAATGCTTGATTTTGTTTGGAAATGTTTATTAATTAGAAACAAAACGCTAATTCCCGAATGATGCAAAGACCAATGCTAAATGTGTACAAGAAAAAACCAAAAAGAAAAAAAAAGAAAAAAGAAAGGGTCATAAATCATGGCTCCTCTCGAGACGTCAGGTAGGTTTGAGATGTTTTTTACCTGCCTCTCTCGGTTTAGCTCAGTCCGAACAATCCCTTTACTCTCCGCACCACCTCCCCCTTCATGGCTTCCCGCCCGCTGACCGTCCTCTGTACGGCGTCCTTGTTCTCATATGCTCTCCTCAGCAGGTACTTCATGCACTCTCCAGTGCTTCCCCAAACGAGATATTTGTAAGCGTTCGTCTTGGTGTCGCTGTTCTTGTTGCCGGCAACAAGCTCGCAGCTCACTTCGTCCGCCATGCCTTGCAGCTGAGCAAAAGCCACATCCGTCCTCGCGTCAGCCTCCCCGCTGGCGATTAACCGCTTGGCCTTGAGCACCGACTCCCTGTTGTGCGTCGCCAGCACGACGGCCACATCAGGAAACGCATTACCCTCCAGCGAAGCATCAAGTAAAGGCGCCCTCCATTCCCTCTTCAGCAGCGACTCGGCGATCCCGTCGTACGCCCTATCCGTATCCTCCTTGGTATCATGAATAACCTCGCGCGGATCGCTCCCCAGATAAGCACCCCTAACCAGCTTGACTCCGAGCGTGAACCCCTTCTCCTTTGCATCCTTGAGGTGGTTCCTCAGCGTCTCGGGCGTCTTCTTCAGGTAGGCCTGGTAAGTACCGTAGACAACTGCTTTTCTAGGTTCGTCGCAATTATACTTGCGCATGTACATCATGGTCCAGTCGTCAATCCCATCCTGCACCGCCGTCTGCTCGGCATCGAAGAGCAACCTTACGCCCCTCTTTCGCGCCAGCTCGCAGATGGTGTCGATGGCTTCAGCAAGCTCCTTGGATGGCGCCTGTCTCCGACGGAGATCCGACAGCGCTTGGCTCCCTGCGCCCGTGAACTTGAGAGCCACAAAATCCCCCTCGGAGGCGAGGAGTACGGTCATGAGGGTGCCGGTCGCCCACGGTTCGACCTCGCTCTGGATGGTGGCTGCCCCTGCCTGGTTGGGCGTGGATTCGCCCTCGTGAGGAGCAACCACTTCCTTGGCGTACCCCAGAATCACGCCCCGAAAGCCGATATCCTTCAACTGCTGGATGGTCTGCCGCACCTCGGAGGCATTTTCACCGGCGCAGAACTGAGCGTAAAATGTCTTTTTTAGTAGCGCCCTGAGTAAAGGGTTCGAGTCGGGGTTGAGGGCGGGAGAGGTCGTGTGTGCTAATCCCGACATGATTTTGAGCGAAGGTGGGAGGAGGATCGGCGACGACGACACGGTCGTGGTCATCCATGATCTCAGCACGTTTTTAAGCGGCAGAACTGCCAGCGGCGATGACACAGCCGGTGGCATGTTGGAATTTGGTTCTTGGTGATGATTCTGCGGTGATGTCGTGATATCAACGGCATCGGCCAGAGTAAGGTTTCCCGAAGGTGAAGAATTTGTCGAGGAAGAGTGGAGGGATCGTGTGGAGTTGGTAGATGCTTCTCGAGCGGTGAGCACGACGGTTGAGGTCCGAGGCAGGAACGTTGATGAGCGGACAGGTGCAGTGCGGGAAAGACCAGATGATGCAGCAGCTTGTCGAGTTACGGTGCGGGGTGAGCCCCGAAGGGTCCTCTGGATGGTGGCCATTGACCTTGGAATGGATGATCTTGATCGCAAAGAGATGTTATGCGTGGTGGTTTAAAAGTTTGTTGGCCCGAGGGGGAGGGGGGACGGGTGGATATCGATGAGTGTGTTACAGACAAGATAGAGGGGAAGAACCTAATGCAAGTTTATATGATGCGAATGGCATAAGCTCTGCAGACGTGGGGGGAGATGAACAGTTCTTCTTTTAGACCTGAGTAAATAGGGCTGTTTCCCCCTCAGGTTGTTTAATCGCCAGACCATCCCCCCCCGCGCCCCCGGTATCGCTTCTGTTCTGGCCTCAGAATATGCCAGGATCCACCAATCCCACGGAACATCGCCAGGCCAAACGCCTCCTTTGTCAAGGTTCTGGCCCTGCATGCTATGATGTTATTGTCCGTACCCTTATCAGTCGCCCATTGAGAAACCAAAGGTTCCCCACACAAAGGCCGCGGGTAGCCGCCAGTGTGGGGATGAAATTGACTGCCGTCATTGATGAACTCGCCCCGCTTTGATGCTTCCCGGGTCCCTGGCAAAGCATTCCATTGGGTCTTGCCAAGGGATTCCGACGAAATTTCTCAGTTTGGCTGGATTGCTGCTTGGTTGATGCCGGCGCCCCCCGCGGTGGCTGCGTGGGTGATGGCTCCCCTCTCCCCCAATTCCCTCAAGCGCCAGCGGCTTAAGAAAGTCGGGGTCCTCTCATCAGCCGACGTCCCAAGAGAGCCCGGACCGATTGAAAACAAAAGGTTCTAGCGAACTCGGAGAGCGGCTGATGTCGGCGTGCGAGAAAGTCCAATTGACCCTGCCATTGTTGGGGAGCAATCGCCGTGGTCATGTGGTCAGTTTGATGTGCTCTAGTGCAAAGCTGTGGGTCGGAAAAGCTGGCCAGAGGCTGCTAGTATGTATATGAGTGCGTGTGCGCGTGAGCGTGTGTGTGCCCCGTGCGGGCCGAAGCGATCACTCTTTTCCCGATTCAAGAGGAATGCGTCCCCTTTGGTGTGTGACGGGAGTTGTCATGTTTCCGTGTGGCGCAGATTAAGATTTGAAAGAGTCCGCGTTGGATGCGCCAAACCGTCTTTTTGCATACTCAATATAGCTGATGCGTCGTCCTCGGGCGAGTCCCAGCAGATCTTGCACTCCTCCGTAAACGACCCCAACGACGAGGGCCGCTTTGGTGGTCCGAGCAGTCATGGGCAGCGAAAAGCGGTCTGCGTTGCAAATAGCTGTCAGCACTTTCCCGTAGAAAAAAAAAGAGACACCCAGAAACACCTACTCCACAGACTGAATCCTCCAGCAACGGTCACGCAAGAGGTGACTGTGTTGAGGAGATCGGCCGTCCCGCGGTATGTATCAAACATTTGCTCAATTGCAAACATGGCTGTCGTCAAGAATGACACCTTTGCTCCCATCTTTAGACCCTCGCGGACCCCTCCCTTCATGACATGATAGTTTTTGCTCTTGTGGTACAGGTACCAGCCCGTTGTCGTCGTGGGCAGCTTGTGCGCATGCTCGGCTCGAAATCTCAGGCCCGACATTTTGCTTCCCTGGCCGCCTCCTAGAGCAAAGCCGGCCCCGAAGGAGAGCATAGTGGCAAGCGGGATGCGTATGCCGGCGGGGATAGAAAGGCGCGCATCGCGGTAGATTGCTTCGAGCTCCTCCCTGGTGAGGGGTTCAAATGCAACTGGACCTTCTCGGTAGCGCTGCGGCTCGTTCTCGGGGTCGTGTTTTGGCCTAATGACGTCCATGATGTCTGATTTCGCTGCGGAACAGGCAATTCAGTTTGGTTCCTATCTTCCAGTCGTGTTTGTTGAAAAGTGGCGCAGAGGCTTTCAGCAAGCAATTGCATGTTCGCCCGTGTCGACTGCTCTGCGATTGTTGGAGTCCACCGGGCAAGCTCCCAATCTTTGACCACCATGCCCCACTCTCCAGGCAGCTCTGGTTGCTTGGCGATTGCCCCTCTGCCGAGCGCAGAGCTCTGAGCTCCAAGCTCCGAGCTCCCGTCCCCATCATTTTCAAGGTTGCACTGAAACACTGGACAAGCACCTTGCTGGGCACATCCTCAAATTCCCGTCCTCAGTGGAAACTACCTACGAGAGTAGATAGGTAGGCAATTTTACCGCAAAGAAAACCTAAACCTAGCTGAACATCAACGCAACAAACGACCAAGATGGTGAGTCGCCGATAGGTATAGATCGATGCCTTTAACACCACTAACCCCTCGCGCCCCAACGATTTCTAGGCCCCTCCAAACGGGCACAACGATGACACCCCCACAGCGCTCTCGATCCTGTTGAAACACGGCATCCACACAATCTTCATCTTTGCCTCGCCCGAATGGACCTTTACCCGACTCTCCTCGGAGCTCCTGACCATCCTGCGCGACCGATACCCCGACGGACTAACCACGAGCGTCGCGCCGCGGAAGATTACCCCGATACCCAAAAACAATAACGACGTAACAATCATATACGGACTGCTCAAGGACGCCGAGGATCCAACAAAGGGCTGGGACGAGATCGTTGTCGAGAACCCAAGCCAGAACAAGCTGGGCCAGAAGGGCTTCTCCGAGGTCACAGTCGCGGCGTTTGCGTTTGCGGACAAGAATTACAACCCTCAGATGAATGACGTCGAGTTTGAGGTTGAGGTGCCCAGGGATTACGAGGACGAGGAGGAGGAGGGGTATTAGAGAGGCTGCGATATTGAAGTCGAATTCCAAGGCAGCAACCTAAGCGGGGGGTGCAGCTGTGGAATGAGGAAGCAGCTATCATGACCAAATTTTTTTTTTCTTTGGCGTTTTGGGGCTGGGGGACATTACGGGGCGTCTTGAGCGAGGCAATCTCGGGGAGGCTCTTTAGACACTTATACTTGCCATCGTTTATTGGCGCCCACATACAACGTGAGCACATGGGAATCACCAAAAGTAGAAATCAAACAAGCGACAAAAGATATAGCTTGATTCCACATACTACGTGTGTGTAGCTGATGTTTCGGAAATGCAGTGGATGAGGATTATTTTTGCCAATAAATGCACAGTCAAGCTATCCTCGCATCGGAAAGCCCATGATGATCGAGTTCCAAACATTTGCTTGCACAAGACGATGAAGCCCCCATTAGTGACCAATTCCCCCCTTTTTTATTTAGCTCCAAAACATCAACTTTAATAAACCCGAGATGCATCTCTCTTACTACTCTTCTCCATAATTTTTATATACCCATTGGCTTAGGATTCCCACCCAAAGAGATCCAAAAGCTCCAAAAAAAAAAAAAAAAAAAAAAAAAAAAAAAAAAAAAAATTTTTATTTTTTTTTAAAAAAAAAAAATAAATTTGCCCCACGTATTTTTTTTTTTTTGAAAAATACAACAGTTGGTTTGTATCCCCATCAATAACAACGCAATTAAAAAGACC